>VYZM01000248.1:137837-158678 GCA_013398915.1 Dromas ardeola | reverse complement strand
CCTTTTTTTTTTTTTTTTTTTGCATCATCTGTTGTTATTTATAGGCCGTACAGATGGAAAAGACCCATTAGGTCACCCAGCACTCCCCGCCAGCGCAGGACTCTTCTCCAGCAAACATTTATTATGGTCTTGTTTAGACTAGTTCCACATGCTCCAAACAACGAGGTTTCTGCCACTTCCCCAGGGAGAGCAGTCAGCAAGTTCATACCGCTGACCCGCAGGAAGGATTCTCTTCATTTTCTTCAGCCCATATCTTCCCTCTTCATATGTTTCTTTCCCTTTTGCACTCTAACATCTATTTATTGTGATGTTTTTTCCTCTGTTTGGCCTATCAGTATAATACCCATGGTGTACAGAGCTTTTAGACCCTGTATGCTGTCAGCGTGGCCCCTAAACCACCCACTATGTACACCCCAAGGCTCCATGAATGAGCATCCCTTTCCCCCCCAGCTTTCCCCATTCTGGTGCTCTCTTCTCTAAGTAATTGTCTGGTTCATACGATACTTTCTGTTAATCACTAGCCTGGAGTACAAAAGTGATATTGCAGGTGTGATCGTACAAGGGAAGAATTACTTCCTCCCCTCATCTGTATGCTGCCTCTTGAAACACAAACCCAAATTGCAAAGGGAGCTTTACCGTCAGAAGGCACAAGAGGTTCACATCTTATTTACTGCCAGCTACCTCCACAAAGTGTCTCTTGATGGTCCTGGTTTCTGTACTTCCACAGCCGATTGAATGTGCTTCGGATTATTTCTGCCCCATAGAGTTACTCGGGTGTTTCCAGCTCAGCTTATAACTTTTACATTTTCAAAACAAAAAGCAAGTTCCCTTGTAATTGTTTTCTCTACTCTCTGTAGCATGCAGTGGACTGGGAAGCAAATGAGCCTTATATAGATAAAACACAAGATATGAGTATAATACCTGTAATGGCAGGGCTCACAGAGTAACTTCCTCTTTGGAGGAATATTTGGGGTTTGCCAACAGTAAACAAATCAGACAGATTATATTAATGTTCCAGTCATTCCAAGTGTCGAATTATAGAAGTTAGCCTTCTTCATTTGTGTTATAGAAAGCAGCGTCTGCTGTACCAAGGGAAAATGAAGTAGAAGAGGAGTGCCAAGAGTGTTAAGCATTCCTCCATCAAATTAAAATACAATTACAGAGTCAGTGCTAAATAACACATCAGTTTGTGCGAAACATGTTGCACATGTTCACACAAGACAAACAAACAAGCAGAAGAAAACCATAAAGAAATAATTTTCTTTGTCCATTTCACAATAAAGTGTGCAGAGCTCCACAGTTCACTGGTACTATTTATAAAAGAAAGTAACGCGAAGCCAAAACTGGCAAATTGAAAATACAGGGAAATCAAGACAAAAGCTAGCCCAATAACCACAAATGGAAGGGATCATCTTGTCAATTGAGAAGAAACATGAGGAATATGAATACCAGTTTTTTGCCTAAACCCTGAATGCTGATGGCTCCATCGTGCTTTAATTTTCTACCCCTACACATGCCCTGCTCTGCAAACTTCCTACATACTTTCACTTAATTTCAAAGTGGAGTCCCTCTCTGAAATGGCACTGTAAACATTTCATTGTGGGGTCCCCACGTTTGACGTCTGTCAGTGATTTTCAAATCAAAACTGCTCAGTTAACAAGTAAAAACCAGATTTCTTTTTGTTTATTTGTCAGCGTTGTAGCCTGCAGTATGAAAAGAAAACTCGGTGCTTTCCCATTCACGCATCGCCCGCAACGAAGACTGGCATTTGGGGGACAACCCGCTGATGGAGGAAGAGCTGGATTAGGATCTGGCTGGGTTTGTCCTCCTGCTGCGGAGTCGCCACGGCTGAGAAGGGTAAAACACCGCCAGGGCAGCGTGGCCTCCGTGCCACCAACCTCCCGACACTTGCTTACAAGTCCCTTTACATGAGGTTATCATCTCTGGAGCTCTGCTGGCAAAGTGGTGGTTTCAGCACTCGCTAATCCACTTTCATGCAAAATCTACCAGGTTAGCTTAGATGGTTTAAATTGAATTAGCCCCGCTGCTCTTGCCTCAAGTAGATGAGGAGATGCTTGTATCATTTCTCCAGCCCTAAAGAGCTAGCAGGGAGCAGTCAGAAGAGGGAAGCCTTTTTAACAGGCACAGAGAGTCCTCGAAATCACCACCCAGCAGCCTTAGCCTCTGGCATGGCAGAATGCAACACCCAGCCAGATGGCCCATCTCCACTTGCCTCCTTCCCTGTACAACATCCCTGTCCCCCTACCTGGCCAGTTCCAGAACAGCAGTGAATATTCTGGACCAGAACAGATTTGGAGAAGAATCAGGACACCAAATCCTGGGAAAGAAGGACATGTGGATCACGGCCACCTAGTTAACAGATCTGCAATGCTGCAGAAGACGTTTCGCTCAAATTAGTTTTCCATCATAACAATACCACTCTCCAGGCTGCCCAGCTCACAGCTAATTGGCATCCTGACTTCTCTCCAAGGCAAACAATTATTCTGAGTGGAAAGAGGAAAGTGAGAGGAGAAATCACAGTGGGGAGAAAATGGGAGGTACTGGTACAGAAAGAATGGGCTCAGAAAGCTCATCTGTGAGGGCATCATACTGGATTTTTGCTAAAGGTGTCTGCAAGGCTAAAAGACTCGAGTTAGTGCCAGCTCAGGCACTCAAGCATTTTCTCCTGTGAGCTCAGTTTAAACACATACTTGCAAGTCTCACTAAATGAAGTCACAACCCTACAAGTAGGGTACATTTCCCCATCCCTGGAAGTGTTCAAGGCCAGGCTGGATGAGGCTTTGAGCAGCCTGGTCTAGTGGGAGGTGTCCCTGCCCTTGGCAGGGGAGCTGGAACTAGATGATCTTTAAGGTCCCTTCCAACCCGAACCATTCTATGATTCTATGATTCTATAAGTACTAGTCAGTATACAAAATAAAGTACATTCCCAAACGTTATAGGGTCAGGGCCCAGGGTGGACTTGGGCTTGTGATGGAGTACTTTGCTGAACCCGACGATAATAGGACTACAATTCATAGCACTTGATAATGAGACATTGTGTAATGTGATTCAGAAATTAAAGATGAGAAAGGAACTGAAAAGCTTACCTCTCTAATAAGGAGTTATGCTACTAGTGTTAAAGTAGATGCTTCCACCTAGTGACTTACAGCAGTAGCTTATAGATTTTTGCTTTAGAAGTTTGGACGGCAGCTGCAGCAGAAAATAAAATTATAGAAAAATATCATTCATCATCTGTAGTCAAGAAGAGACACAGAAACGTACCTTACAAAGGGGGTCAGTACATTCAGACATCAGCAATACTCAGAGTATCCTTTCCACAGACAATGCTGGCCCAGTCCATGCACTCCGATTCACCTCTGGATAAATGGCCACCCCACTATTTCTGGCTGTGCTACTGATAATCCTGCCCCCTCCAAGCCAACATATGGCAGAGCAGGAAGGATAACTCCCGGTGAGAGGAGGTGTTTCTGATATCCTAGCAGTAGGGAGGTCACCAGAACGGCGACTCCATCAAAGGTATTGCCAAACTTTTCCTTCAGTTTTAAAACGTGAGAGCTGTAGGGTTTTTGCGTCCTTCAGTAGTGCAAATGCACGTGTGCTAGGTCTGGCCTGCCAGTGCATCAGCAGCAGCTTCAGAGCCCAATACTGTTATCCTTCTCTTCTATGCTGGAAACTCTCAAACTCCTGAGAGTTTATATACACCTGCATGTAAAAAAGTTACTGACTTGAGCCATCACAGCAATTTTCAACAAAAGACATAAACTCCAAAAAAGAGAAGTGCTCAATGTTAAGGTTCCAGATCGCAGACTTCAGTGGACATCCTTAGGCTTTGATGTCTAATGACTCTTTACAATAAATGAGGAGCAATAAGTGTCCCTGCAAAAGAGTCAAAGTCTGCTGAACATCCACTTCAAGATGTATCTTGAATCTTGTTCCTCCCTGGAAGTGCCATATTCAGGCCACATCCAGGACTAACAGGAGATGTCTGCTCACCTGGAATCCACAGCCTGGAAAGCTCTCCAGAGGGTTGGCTGCTGCTTACATCCTTCCTCCCAAAAAAACTTAACAGACTTGTTTTTTCATATATGGCCAGAGGAGCAGCCCCGTTAGTGCCATAGTTTCAAGTTTAATGCAAAGCACATATTCCTCTTCCAAGGAATCAAGCCCGTCCGTCCTGTGAACCTGTGGTTTCAGCTACCAGGTTGTGGGCTCTACTGGTTGGGAAGCGAGCGTGGGAGGGAAAGAGGCAACTTTGGGAGAGGGACATTGGGCACCTCTATGCTAAAGGTCTAATCTAAGCAACTCACCCGACGCTTTCGCTGTAGTTCGTGGAGAGAAGTGGGGAGCAGACAACACATTAGTAGATGCAGAAGTAGTCAACAGAGATTAGATTAAGTATCTGCTTGAGCTCTCCCTTATTTTCTCCACTGATTGAAAAGGGAGCTAAGGATAACCAGCTCTGATTAAAGTGTCTAACATAAGGAATCTAAAGCTGGAGCAAATGAATGCTGCTCTGATTTCCCAGCTGTGCTTAAGGATATGCTATCAGTCTGCAATAATTTTGGACATGACCAGAGACACAATTAGAGGCACCAAGTGAACACAGGAACCCCACAGAGAAGAATGGAGGAAGCTTTGGGGGCAGCTAGTGGGTCTTTTTGCTTCACAGTTTTGGAGTTAGGGCTCCTTCTGTACGTTTCCTCCTCTGTGTTCCTGGTCTCCATTGAACCTCATTTTTCTTTGGCACTGGCTTTACTCCCTGTGGTCATTAAGGACTGACCTGTAAGGGAGTGAGCAATCTACCCCAAGCAGACAAGTACCAACCTTATCTTGAAGCCCATGATTTCTCCTTTGAAGTTAAGCAAGTATCTGTGTGTTTAGCTGACTTGGGATCTAAACCAGCAAATGCATGGCATTGACAGTAGAACTCAACGACCTCAGCTCCCCCAGGCCAATCAAGACACAGTGAATCAAGACACAATCAAGAGACAGTGGCAAAAAAACCACTTGAAAATTGTTTTTTTTTTTTTTAAATAATTAAAGCTCGAAATTAGCAGTGTGCCCAAAAATATGACAATTTTTAAGAAGAAAACATATTTACTTATTTTCGTAGATGACATGTAATCTGTACATAGCTTCACTTCTCATGAACTTCCGTAACAAAGCTAATTCCCCTGTTAAAAGATTTGGTGCGCTCCCATCATTTTAATGTATTCCTATTTGCTTGTTGAATAGCTGTAGTCATTGCAATGTTAACGGTTTTGCTAGTGTGTTCTCTCTCGTTTATGCTTTACTGAAACAATGTATATATATTAGCCTCTCACTAGTTAATGAACTCTGGTAGCTAAGTCACTGCTCTAGATCTAGCTGAGGTTGAAAAGGAGGGGAACCACATTATCATCTGTCAACTTCTAGCCACTTCATGTAAAGAATTGTTAATTGTATTCCAATAATAGTGTTAAGGCATCTCAAAACGTAAAAAAACCCAAACAAATCGCCGTCAAGCACAGAGAACTTAGAAAAATTGTATGTCATTAAGATTCTCACAGATAATTTCAATTACAGCAGGGAGACATAGGAAACAAACTTCCTCTATCAACTGTGTAGGTAAACAAGGGCTTTGGTCATCACCTCCCCATCACCTTTAAAGGTCATCACCTTTAATGATCGCAACCCTCCGAGCTAGTCACCAGTTGCAAAGCCAAGCCTGGTTGTTCATCCCATCAGAAGCACTTGGAGTCATTGAGTCAACTCCTGAGGAAAATGTGAAACACTACTTCAAAGCTCTTGTTCTCCTAGATTTATACCGTACTCTAATTTTATCTACAGTCACCGAAATCGCTGTATTTTATTAAAGTAAAATATTTGGATTTATAACATTTGAATGTTTAAGCTAATACTACCGTGTGGGTATGCACACATACATGCATTCACACATGTATAGGCATGCATATGTTAAGTTTTAATTTTTTATGTTGTAATCTATAAAAACATCATATAATTTATTGAAGTGCAGAAGACCTATTTTCCCTTCCCTTCTTCTGACAGTTTCTCTCTCGCCCACATGGTTTATATGAATGATATTTATAACGGAGCCGTTTTGATCTGATAGAGCCTCAGTGAATTTACTGCTGTTTCTGCCCCACTGTAACTGAACCTGACAAGAACCAGAAGAATCCGCAGTTTTATTTTGGGCTTTATAGGTTTTTTCCTCGCTCCCTTTTCTCATGCCTGGATGGGGTTGGCAGGTAAAGAAGACCCGTACATTCTGCAATGACAGAGAGCTGTGAGGCTGCAGGACTTGCAGGATGAGATGAATTGCTCCTTTGATCAAAACCAGGGTCAATTTGCCCTGGCTAGTAATTAGTTTGTCAAGAAAAAAAAAAAAAAAGGAAAAGCTGAACAATATAATTTTTTCTTTATGAAAGAAATGTAATCTTTCCCTGCATGTAAGTAACAGTTGTAGTGTTCACAAATAACGTATGCTGCATACAACCATTAGCCTTACTATTTTAAATGTACGGTTGTATTTTCCAAGAATTTATAAGATTTTGAAAATGGATGAGCATTTCCTCTTTGTCGAGACAAACATATGTTTCTGTTCCTCTTAAGATTTTCTCCCTAACACTGCATATAAAAATGAAATGACTTGCCTAAGTGCTCCGGATGGCTCAGAGGAAAGATAAATGGGATGTAGATTTCATCCTACTAAGGAGGGAAACTGTTCAGGCACTCACTTGATAATTAAAGTTGTTATTTTAGGGTAAGTACTTGGTAGCTACAATCAAATATAAAATTGCTTTTAATGATTGGGTTTGCTTTTGATTTTCTCACAAGTGTTTTTACATAATACGTTTTTTGCTGATAGCAAACACAATTCCATTGCAAAAAACATTGCTATAGAGGAAAAAAAAAAAAATTAACTGAGGGCTTATGTCACGTGAGCAACGTGTTCCTTTTGTCAGGTTTCAAGGCACTCAAACTCAAGTGCATGAATGAAACTTCAAGAAACTGCACTCCCAGTAATTCATGAGAATCCCGTACAAGCTCTTTTTTTTCAGAACGTATCCACATTTATTAGCAATCACCAGATGGGATCCCGGTGTAACCTCAGGGAAGAAAACTAATGGCTTTCCCATCAAGTCATATTTGGATACGATCCAGTCGCTGTTAACATACCCAAATTCATTAGAAGCCACTGAATCCAAACCCTGTTTAATGCAAAAAGATACTTGGGAAAGATCATTTTGGAAATTATTTCATTTCCTTCCACAGCAAATTCACATTACATCTAAAAGTGAATGAAAGCTGTGGGTCCACTCTTTTTCATGAAACAATCTCCAAAGATATCAGGGCAGACCAGAAGCTGCATTCGTTGTTTTACATTTTCGTGTTAGTGAGGTTTCTGACAGAAATATGATCCTAAAATGTAGAGATTGTGAATGAAAGAGAATGTAATAATATTCTTTTAAAAAATTGTTTCAAATGTATTTAGAAGCTTAATTTACATTTGAAAAAGGTTCGCAAAAACTTTTTTGCAGGTTTTATTTTCATTTCTTGTTCTTTAATGAAAGCTTGAACTTCAGCTTCTCTATTTTTTTTTTAAGCTTTAATCTTTATTTCCAGGCAAACCAATAGCAAAATTCTCATTCACTGAAATTGGCAAATTTAGATACCACATAAATATAGTTTATTTGTATAGATTTATGCAACTTAAAACTATATCTAACTTACATCTTTTCAAGTATGAATCTATTTCTCCAAGTTAAACAACATTTATTTTCTTATAACTTAAAAAATATTTTTGTTTTAAATATTACTCCATAAATTCGTTCAACTGTATCACTGTGTCTTTGTTTTTTAAATTACCGTTTAGATAAAGAAACCTTGTTTTTCATGTTTTTATTACAGAGTGAGTCTTGTGCTTTTAAAATGTTTTTTCTCTCTAATTTTATATTATCTTGCTTGTATCTGACTCTTGACACACCTAAGATTACTTTATTTTTTTTCAGCTTCAATGACAGTTGCAGGAATGGATGCCTTTGTTGTAACAGTGTTTGTTGGTATAAGAACAAAATTTTTTTCTATGCATTCCTAAAAATAAAAACATTTTTTTTTTTTGTGAATGCATAGAAAACAGTTTCTGTAGTTTCACAACTAATTCTGACCTAACACAAACAGTTACCCTTTTTGGTGTTCCTGAGGTTACTTTTAGAATTTTAAAAAATCCAATTCATTTTTAACCATGTGAAGCTGCTGGTTTAAATTATTGCACATCATTACGTTGGGACAATGAAAACAACACAGGCATTTTTTACTTGTCTCTGGTCAACTTCACTTCTGGCTTTCCCTGACACAGGACCCTAGTTGAAATAACCACGTGGAGATTTTAAAATCCAAATAAAACAAGCAAATATTAAACAACTCACTCTCCACCAGGTTTCTGAAACTTTGATTAAAACATTTCAGTTGATTGATAAAAGGCTTTTCAAGAACCTTCCTTTTAAAAACAAAACACTATATACCAGAAGAAATCATGGATCCCTTTTTGTCCTGTTCTGGAAAAATGACAGATTTAAGGAAAAAGTAAAAAAAAAAAAAAAAAAAAAAGAGAGATTGGGGACGCAGTCACATCAAGTAGGGCTTTTAGTATGTTTTTAGAGGATAACTGAGTATCAGTAAAAATAGGAAGTGATTTTACACATTTAAATATCACTCTTTATTGGGGCAAAATATCTGACAATAATTCCAGCGGTTTTTCTGACAGGTAGGAACTTAAAAGTACGAGAAATATCCACAGGACACCCCCCACACACCCCCAAACTACTGCAGAATATTGCAGTGTTCTGCAACAGACGCACAGCGTCGAGCGCTTTCCTGCAATTAAATACGTGCTCCGATTGGAAACTAATGATATTTCTTAAACGGAAAAAACCAAACCAACCTATTCTGCAGGACGTTAGAGATGTGATTTCTCACACGGTCCTTGGGCCGGGGGACGCTTTCAAAGGTTTGTGTGGCTCCCTCCCTGCCTCCCTCCCGCTGCCCGCCGGGCAGGGACGGGACGGGGACGGGGACGGGGACGGGGACGGGGACGGGGCTCTCTCCGCTGCCGCTGGTGCCATCTACCGGGCATCGGCTTCCAAAGCAAACCCCGGGCCGCAGCAGGGCTCCCTGCCCACCCCGGGTCGCCCCTTGGAGGGAGGGCTTGTCCCTCACAGCGCCTTTCTCCGAACACCCGGCGACGGTGGGGTTAGCGGTGCCACACGCCTAGGAGGGGACGGACTGGAGCCACCAACTCATTTCATCTGTGCCACTGCTCAGTTGGAACCGCTCCCGCAGGAGGCGATGCCATCGGGCCCTACAACAGATAATCCGGTCCCTCTTACCGGTGAATTTGGATGATGCTGTTATGGACAGTGAAATGCCGAGATGGCGACCAGGGAAATGCATTGCCTGGTGTCCTCTTTGCTTCCTCCTCCTCCCTTTTACAGGGCAATCACCAGACATGGAAGCACAAGATCCAGTTCCCATTGCTGGGAGTATCTGTCAGGAGCTTGGTGAGGAGTTGGGGGCTGGGGGGGGAAGCTTCTTTTCCACAGAAAAAAAAAAAAAATATTACTTCTTCAAACTAGCCTCTCTACGAGTAGCAGGGGATGAAATTCTGGAGTTGAGCTCTGGCAGCCTGTGTTAAGGACACGCATCGGCTGTTAGCACCATACTGGTTTGCTAAGGAAACAGAACTGCAAATTGGGATGGTTTTTTTGTTTTCTGTTGTGTTTTCTTTTTTCTTTTTTTGTTTGGGTTTTTTTTTGTTGTGGTTTTGTTTTGTTTTTTTTTTTTAAGTTTTATAACAATAATTCTGAAATACTGGACACTTAAAGGGCTTAGCAGGTAAGTATTCATTTTAAACAGCAAGCAAAATAACAAAAATAAGAGATCTACCTGCAATTTTCTCCCTCCAGAGGGAAAAAGAGAAGGCCTAGTGCTTGCCACTCACTCAGTTGCCTCTTGAAAAGGGACAGATAAAACCGTAGGTGTATGTTTTTATAAACACCGTACCCTATATTGGAGCAACAGTTCCTAAAGTTCTTGTGTCAACAGACCAAGCTGTAATCTTTCCCATGGATGATCTTACACCCTGGTCTTACACTCAAGGAATTACGTATTTTTTTTTCTGTCCAACACTGTAACAGCCAAGGCATGACGAGCAGTCCAGGCAACCACCTGTATAAGGACCATACTTCGGCTGCAGCTGCTCTAGAAAAGCGTGGCTAACCTTGTGTCATTTTCACAAGAACTCAGTCTTCAGAACATGTAGGAGAGAAAAAATAACCAGTTTGCAGCTCCACCGTTAGCTTCCCACATAACTTGGACATACTTCCTTGCATCCTCTGACAATACCACCTTCCAGGGGGTGCAAGAAGTTTGGAAAAAGCAATGTATTGGGGCTTTCTAAATTACTTCTCACAGGCATTTTAGTTTCTTATATATTTTTGCACCTATTCTTTATATTAAGTGAACTAACTTGAATTTTGCACTTGGGGGGGTGGGGGGGGGATGTTCAGCAGCAGTAGTGATCATGATCTAACCTGAGACTACAAGCAAGAACCTGTTGACACACAGCCCTCCCTCTAATCCTTCACAGAAATCCTTTGTATTCACTCACGAGACAACCTGTGGCTCCAGTCCGCGCTGCACAGAGTTCTGTCACGTTTGGCAGAAGCAAGATGGACAGAAATTAATTTCAATAGATCTAAAAAGTTCTTGTTTCACACATACGTTACAATCTGTCAAAGCCGAGTTCACAGAACATCTGTTGTCAAAGTAATTTAAAGACACAAGGTAGCATGGAATAGGTGCTCCACCTATACCTTATGAAGTTGTTAGCTTTCAAAAAAGACACATTATACATGTTTCACGTAGTAGCTACAGGTATGGAGGGATCTGTCGGACTGAGCTGGATGAGCAGTACTGAGACAACAAATGTGCCTTCGTTTCCCGAAATCCCGTCCACAAATCCAATTTCTGGTTACAGGCAGAAATTTTAAAATGCTATAAAAATCTACATCCGGACTTCAGAAGCCTTGCAAGAAAATTAACTGCAATTACAGGGAAAAGATGCCAAACAATAGCTTACCAAACCAGAATATAACTCATAACCTTCATAGTTGATTACACTGAAATGGGAGGAAAACAACTCACTGATTCTTTGCTTTCCGCATACAAGCCCTTTGTAAAGCAGTCCTCATGCTACCTTCTGTAGGACCCTTGTCACACAACCCTCTGCTGCCATACCATGTACTGTTTCTAACATTTCAGACCTTTTACATTGATACACGTGCAGCAGAAAAATTAGAGACCCGCGAGAGTGATGTTAAAGTGATTGGGGAGAGGGGGCAGCGCAAAAATCATCCTCCTCCCATTCTGCCTTCTCTTTTCCTTTGAATACTGTTCCTGTTGCTAAGGGAAAGTTGAAATCAGAACCCTGCAGTAGTGTAGGAAGAATAAAAGGACAGTGGGCATGGGGGGGCTTGTCACAACTGCGCAGTGCTTATTCAGTGGAAGAAGGTCGTCAGTTCTTGCTCACTTTTAGCCCAGGAAAAAAAAAAAAAAAAAGGCAAACACCAATGTCTGTTCCTCCTGAAGCAATAAATCATGAATTGGGCAGCACAGCTGGAGAAGGGAGGGGAAAAAGTTGAAAAGAAGAGCCTCTTCCTGCAGCAGTGAGCTATCAGGTGGCTCAGTCCCCCCTGAAACCTCAGCCTTAGATAAGTTAAAATTGATGGCAAAACCCTGGCCTGAAAAGAGCAATTCATAGCAATTGTTTCAGGCTCTTATGATCCCCACAACTGCCGTAACTCAATTAAGACCATGCCACCCAGAGGAACAGATTGCTTTGCACCTCTCAGATTTCTGCAACGCTGAGGCTGTAGTCCTGTAATCTTTAATACCAGACAAATTCACACTACGAATCTGACACAGATCAGGCATCCAGCTTCCATCAAATTCACTAGAACCCAAGTGACTCTTCAGGCTGCGGGAGGAAAAGGCAGCATACTAGAAACAGACGTTCAGTAAAAAGCCTTTGTATAGATAGAGGAGGGCTAGTTTTGGTTTTTTTTTTTAAAAAAAAGAATAGTTGTGACCATTTATCAGAGCAGCACTTTGCATCATGTGTCCATGACGTTCTTCCCCTGGTACTAGACACCCCCAAACCAGATTTAGTCTCCTTCATAACCACAGCATCAGCTGCAGATAAAGCCAAAGATAAAGCAAACTGAAAGAACCTGTAAAATCTCGCAGCTGACTACATGCACCAGCGGAGCCTACGTTGGCTGAGTGTTACAGCAAAACTTCACTGGGACTATAGGAAAGAACATTGACCTCAATTACTCTTATACCCTCCATTGAATAAAAAACTTTCAAAACCAACATTCAACGCGTTTGCGTGACCTCATCTCCAGAGCCTCTCCCCATCTTCAAAACGCTGTACTACATGGTGCTGCATTAAGAAAAAGAGACGTTAAGCGCCACAGGAGAAAAGGTGGCACCCGATGCATGTAAGCCAGGACTGCCTCACGCAGCCCTGCCTTCACCAGCTCTTTGTTCCCAGTCTTGTATTGCCTCCTACTGGCAACACCTTTTGTAGACCAAGGCTGGAAATCGATCCAGCCCAAATAAAAGGGAGAAAAAAGAAGCATTTTCAGTTTATCTCAGCTAGATTTGTTCCCCAACCCACCTGACTACATGATGCAGAAAAGGTGGCTCAGAGCAGGAATGAGGTACTAGAAAAGCCCAGGAACTGCACCACCACTGGTTATTTTAGGCATCTGAAATAACTCACTTTAAAACCAAGTCCTGCATACTGCATCAAAAAGGGCAGATGCTGTCATCTTCTCAGGAAAGTGCCAACATCTGAAGGACATTTAGCAATTTGCTAATGCAGATTTTATACTGCATGCACACATTCATACCCACTTTCAATAAAGTGACACTTTCAATAAAGTGACAATATTTCATTCTTTTGGTTACAGAGTCACAGAATGGTAGGGGTTGGAAGGGACCTCTGCAGACCGTCTAGTCCAACCCCCGGCCAGAGCAGGGTCACCTAGAGCAGGTTGCACAGGAACGCGTCCAGGCGGGTTTTGAATGTCTCCAGAGATGGAGACTCCACCACCTCTCTGGGCAGCCTGTTCCAGTGCTCTGCCACCCTCAAAGTAACGAAGTTCCTTCTCATGTTTAGATGGAACTTCCTTTGCTCAAGTTTGTTCCGGCGTTTATGCTTGTAGTTCAAAACTACCTGCACTATTTCCCCTACCTTTCGTAGGTCCACAAAATACAACTACCACAGCACCCAGTTAACAGCGGTAGGAAGTTCCAACAATGCGATTTCATAATAGCACGGCTACATACTCAAAAAAAAACCCACCTCCAGTTACAAAATTTTAGACTTCCATCAGTTTGTTTAGTCAACTGCAAACTTTTCTCCCCCAACCACAACTTTAAAACATTTTTTAGAAAAAAGATCAATAAATTATGATATAATCAGAATATTGTTTAAAGGCAGATAGTTTACTTCCTAGGAAATACCCCTATGGGCTTTTTAAACATGTATTTCAGTCAAAACCTAGTACGTTTAAATTCACTTTCTCTTGTAGAGAAGCAAGAATGATTTTTTTTCACCAACTGATCAAACAGAACGTGGTTCAGATTCAGCAATGTAAATCAAATATTCAATGATGACTAACAAGGTGGCATTCACGTTCAGAAACAGCTGCTCAAAGCAGATCTAAAGCAAATTCCAAACACAAAATTACAATATCCATATATAGGATATGCTGAAATCCTAGAAGGGAAATTTTCCCTGCTACATCTGTTACCGAACCTCTGAGGTTACATCCGTGCTGCACGTTTAGCCAGGTTCCTGCTCTCCATCTACAAGTGAACCTTCAGCCTGGATTACAGATCCCACCCAGCCAGGCTCTCAAAACCCTTCCTGGCCCAGAGAGAGCTCTGCCTCACCCGAGTGAGCCGCGATGTTGTACACTGAATTTGGTACTGGACTAAGAGCTGCCTTCCAGTAAAGACTGGGGTTTATTCCTTCCTTATCCTCTGTTTCAGCTCAAAAATCAAACAGGATGTCTTAAAATATCTGTAGTTTAAGTGAACCTATTTGACTTTATCCTGGACACCGTGAAGGAAATACCTCACACAGCCAGTATTGTTTCAGCTGGTAGGAAGCAACTGCTAAATAAAAGACCAGTGCAGCATCTGCTGTCTCTCATTCGAGATTCAAATCCCCAATCTGGTCACAAAAGCAACAGACTAATAAATTTGCGCAACAAAGCTCAGGGCTAGGTCATAAAAGCAGAAATAAGAAAAAGTACTCAGTTGCACAGGTCGTTTTCTCTTACAGGAGCAGAGGCAGCACTGGAACAACTCCAGAGAGAGGAGAGGGTAAGGCAAGTAGAGCGGTGGCGGCCTCGATTAACACGAGACACAGAGTACGGCTGTGCACCTGAAGAAGGAAAATAAACTGACTCTGAAGCCATACACTTAAATGGGAGTCCTTCGCCAGTTTGATTATCTCCCCTCAGGAAAAGCAGTCTGCTTTCCCACCAGCAGCTTCAGAGTAACCTGATTTACAAAACAAGTATGTAAAACATATCACTCTGCTTACTCTACAGAAAAACACTAAATTGTTAACACTTAAGCCCAAGAAGCTCTCCTCAACTCCTGAAAGCACACATTAACCAAAATACAGCCTACATCATTAAAATAGTAAAGAAATACAAACTGACTGTTCATTCCATTCCATTTCTGGATAAGCATAATTATGAACATTTCCTCCATATTAATCAATTTTAAAGTAGTACTAACCTAAATGCTAACATATTTGATACTGAAATCTAGACCCACTATCTAATAAAAAAAAATTAACTAAAAGCAGCATGTTTTTTAGTGGGAGTATTATCAACTTCATGGAAATATTTCTAAAGTACAAAGTTATTAATAGCATATAATTTGTTAAACTTCGATCTATACATCTTACTAAGTCTCATTAACTCTCAATGTATGTGAAAACAGAAGATGCATTGGTCTTTCCTCCAACACCTTTGTAGTTCTTCACCTGAGCAACAGAATACTGTTCCCTTAACAATAATAAAAACCCCACTGTAGTTTTCCAGAAAAACTGAATTTTCTATCAGGCTGAATTCTTCTTAGTGGATTTTAGCACAGTATAACCTAGTGTAATTACTTTTTTAAAAGAGTAAGTCCCATTTCCTACGCCCAAGGTGTCACAGCAGACACATATTAATTTGTGGGCAAATGACAGAACGTGGATCCCATCTTGGATGAAGCTGGACAAAGGTTATGCTCTGTATCGATGAATGGTACTTCAGCAGGCAACATACTGCAGGACTGGTACTGTAATTACTTCCATCCTTGAAATGAGAGACATTTTAAAAACACAAGCTTTCAGGGCAACTAATTCTTGCATCTGTCATCACATGTTATTGCCAAGTAATATGCAACCAACTGTAGCTAATCACATATAAATGGCATCTGTTACGCAATCATGCAATATTTTATCCTATGCCCACATTGTAAAGCATGATAGATGAATACCATTTTAAGACGAATAAAAGGCTACTGAAAATATATGTGGAAAAGTAAATTTTCATTTACTTTACAAAAACCTGGAAAGGTTTTAAATAAAACTATTTTATTTCCAATCTGTGCAGTTGCATTCTCTCATATTAATAATAAAAGAATCAGTTTTACTTTCAGTTATTTAGTTCCTACAATATTTCAGTTGCAGACAGCAGTGAAATACGTCTCTGTTCCAACAGCTTTCTCTTTGGGAATTAAAGTCAGACTGACACTGTCTTTTTACTTACAGAAGTTTCATGAAGCCTTGGTGTTGATTTCAGCATATCATCTCTTTTAAGTCACATGTTAAAGGCTCGTTTTTGTTAATTACCAGATGTTACAAGCAACACAAATCGGCGCAACAGAAGTAATTTTACAGAATAATTTAAAGGATATGGGGAGTTTACGGAATCCTTTGGTTAAATTTACTAAAAGACAAGTTACATTGACAAAGACCACAGTACAAAAACTATTTATAGCTTCACTATTTTTAGGATTTCCTTTAGCATTTTCAGCATTCACAATATAAAAGATGAAGACCCTCGCCCCTTAAGAAAACAGATAACCACAGACGCTTAGTCTATTCAAAGGCACTCAGCTCATTTTGCATTTTTTTTTTTTTTTTAAGTTTGGGAGACACCAAGTTGATATTGCTTTCATCATTTGCTGGCCTAACAGTCTCTTCAAAAATTCCTGCAACACAATAAATTACACTCAATGGCCAAGCCCCAAAGTATCACGTACTTATTTGGGATATTTATTTTGTGGGTAAAATATTCATGATTTTACAAAACTTCGATTTTACCAGACTAGGCCTTTGGCCAATTTTGATTTTTTTTTCCCTTTAATACGCTGTGCCTTAAGCTTCTTTTTCTGCCTGGAATTCATCCATATTGGGTACTGTCCGTGCTGGTCTAGAAGAGTTTTTTTGTTTCGTTTATTATCTATGTCCATTTTGCCGTCATCTGAAAAAGAAAGGTATTTATAGTGAGTAAAACACATGAATCAGCTTCATAGAAGCTATTTTGTTACTGGATTCCCCAAAACTATAACAATATTCCTACACACAACACTATTTGTAGTAGAGAGCTGAAGGCTTTATACACTGAAAGCCCTTTCCAAACCAATACAACTGCAACCCAGGAACTTCCAACAACTGACAATAAATATGCAGAATTTTCCCTAAAGACCCATGTCTGGGCAAAACACCTTATTCTTTAGTCTGCCATCTGTTCCAATACTGTGTCTAAAAACATTGTGTGTGGTCTTCATCAAAAGCTGCAACCATACAGGAAGCCATAGGCTTACTGAAACATATGCACAATTAAATACTTTTTATGATGTAATGTTTAAGATCTGTTCAAAAAAATTAAATTGAGTGGAAGATGAAGACAGGTAAAGAGAAGAACAAAGAGAAAAGCTGATGGTGAGACACTGATGCTACATTTGCCTCAAGAAGAGAGCATGAGGCCAAGTTTAATATATTTAGAGACAAAACCAGAGGATTAATCTCCAGGATGAGGAAGATTGTCTGTGACATGGCCACTCTCAAGAACGGCCTCCCCAGCTAGCTAACACCACATGAGCGTCATGTCTCGGTGAGACAAGAAGGCTACAAGAACACCTTGTTAAGTACAGATTTGAACCGTGCTCTACTATGTAATTTCAGTCTTGTTTCCAAACCATCCATGTGCAACTCCAAAAGCTTTATAACGAGTTTTTACAGAGAGGAAAAAAGACTTTTTTACGTTGTGCCTGTCTGATGTTGGGAGACAAAGTTCACAAGGAAAAGGCTAAAGTGCTGCTTCATTAGCTGAAGCATGCTGACAGTCTACAGTGGTCTGCACCACAGATATGTGCTTCAGGAGCCCTAAAGTTGGGATATGAATACTTGCAGTCAGCAGAGAATCTGCACAGGAGCCTACTGCCTGCTGGCTGACCAAGCATGTGACAGGCAGCAAAAAAAGTCCCAGGCCCAAAACCCTCCTGAGACATCAGAGAAACACAACATGAAGCCGCCTTAACAGCATCATTTTCCGGATGTCATAGAAGAAGAGATGGCCTCCAACAGCACAACACAAAAAAAAGACCCAACACCCCAAGAAAACCAAGTCTAAACACATAAGCTTCTTCTCTGATTCCCGTCCTATCACATGATTGAGGTTAATCTGTTACACCAATTTTGACTACAAAAAAGCACATCCACAATAGATGTCAGCTGCAACATTAACTAAATGCAGAATACTTCTGGGGAAAAAATACTAGTCGTTCACACAGCACAACGTTTTCATCATACTTTGCAATATCAAGGATGCTGTAGGAATCAGTAACAGGAAGAAAGCTACTGAATAGAAGTGGTCCAAGGACACAAAGAAAACCTATCAAAGGAGTTAAAACACAAAGAGAAAAGGACTAAGAATAAAAAGCTATAAAAAGTAGATTATCAAAGCAGACTGAATGGATATGATTATCTTGAAAAATACATGCCTGTGAACAAAGTGCCTTGACCAAACGCTAGCCAGACCTTCCATTATTTTTTCTAACAACAAAAACTGAAAAAAAAATAAAATTATTGCACAGTGTGCTGTGAAGAATACATTAAAGTAACACAGGAAAATGTCCCTAATATACACCTATATACTTTCTTAGGCTGGAAAATTATTCACCTATCTATGAAAAGTGCACATTCTGGATGAAGCTTTCATCTACTTCAGTCCTTGTAACATTTGGTGATGTGAACTCTCTTGTGTCCATTAACAGTTAGTGCTGAAAAGTCCTCTCAAAGAGACACCATTATTTCCACAAAACCTGTAGTTGTTTTGTGGAGAGGAAAAAAAAAAACAAACAAAAAAAACCCCCAAAAACGATTCTACCCCTCTACTCTGCTCTTATGATACCCCACCTGGAGTACTGCGTGCAGCTTTGGAGTCCTCAGCACAAGGAAGGACATGGATTTGTTGGAAAAATTCCAGAGGAGGGCCTCGAAGGTGATCAGAGGGATGGACCACCTCTCCTATGAAGACAGGCTGGGGGAGTTGGAGTTGTTCAGCCTGAGAAGGCTCCAACGAGACCTTACAGCAGCCTTCCAGTACCTGAAGGGTGCTTACAGGAGAGATGGGGAGGGACTCTTTATAAGGCAGTATAGTGACAGGACTAGGGGTAACAGTTTTAAACTGAAACAGGGGAGATTTAGATTAGATATTAGGAAGAAACTCTTTACTGTGAGGGTGATGAGACACTGAAACAGGCTGCCCAGAGAAGTCGTGGATGTCCTGGAGGTGTTCGAGTCCAGGTTGGATAGGACTTTGAGCAACCTGATCTCGTGGGAGATGTCCCTGCCCGTGGTAGTGGGGTTGGAACTAGATGATCTTTTAAGGTCCCTTCCAACCCAAACCATTCTATGATTCTATGAATCTTAGGTATTTCTGAGGCCGCTACCTCTCTACAAAGGCCAAGTGAAATTGGCCACTTGTAGAAAAACTGACAGCAGGCCTGGAAGGGGGTGCAGGAAATGACACATAGCCAGGCATCTGCTTCAGAAACTAGGTTTAAGACAACGATGTTTCATTACAAATTATACTCCAACCTAGCCTTAACTGGGCAAGTATTTTTAGATAGCATTCTATTTCCATTTTCAATAAAATTTACAGACTCTGCTATTCAACCTCACCACACTTCTGTCTTTCCTAGTTTCTGAAACACTAACAAAACTGGCTGTGTGACTGACAGTGATTACTAGCATTATTCTACATCCCCACTGTGGTGTCTGAAGAGACTTCTGCACGCCACGTAGAAAGCTCACATCAGCAATATCAGAACAGCTTAAGTGGCATAAGTTGGAGAAGCAAAAAGGACTATGATTTAGTTTGGACTGCAGTTTTAGAAAGAGATGGTGTCTTTCTGACTCCTGTCCAGTACGTAGCTATTTCAATCCTTTGTTTCCACTTCCTGGGCTACTTCCTTTACATCTTATTCAGGGAATAGTGAGGAAGATGGCATTATCGGCAGACACCTAATACCTCCTGGGCCACGTGCAATGCAGCATTAATTAGCATACAAAACCAGGGTCCATAAAATCCCTACAACACATTTAATACCCAGCTAGTACATTTAAAAAGGAAAAAAAAAAATCACTCTATTCTTGATAAAACCTCTACAAAATTACGTTAGATTTAGGTCCAACTTTTATATGTTTAATGCCCTCCTTAAACTATGAGGGAAATTATATCCTATCTCCAGTTTAACAGCAAATGACTGGAACAACTGCTAAGAGATGAGCCCCCACTCACCTGATGTCTTCACAGAGAAATGCCTCTCCCTAAGACACTACATTCTTTAAACCAAATGTCAAAAAGCTTGTTCCACAAGCAATCGGACGCAATATAGAAGCTAATGTTGTGAAATGACCAGATTCAATGATTTAATAGCACCTTTTGGCTTTAAAAGAAAGATTTGATTTTCCAACTGACTATTCTTCACCTGTAATGATCGCCAAGTCTGATGACGATAGTGAAAGCCACAGGAAACATAATAAATACGCGGTGGGACGTCCCTGCACTTGTATGGTTGCAACAGGAGAACTAGTATAGTGAAAAACACTCCAGAAACGTGACCGGCGGAGGGGGGGGACAGGAGGAAAAGATAGCCGGGCACTCAAAAGGCAGCTCAGGGGCAACCCGGCGGCACCTCAGAGCCGCCCCGGTCACCCAGCACGCCCCGCGGGCTGGTCCGGCGATGCCGGCAGGGCCCTCCCCACCCGGTGACGCCAGCGCCGCCCAGCCGAAGCCCTACTCACCCCCCTGCTCGAGGACTGTCTTGGGGGCCACCACGGTGGCCACCTCCTTGACCTCCTCCATGACGACATCCGCGCTGGTGCCCAGGATTTTTTTCAGCCTCTCCAGCTCCTTGGGCGCGTTCTTCTTCCTCTTCTCCGCCCGCATCTTCCTCCTCCATTTGCTCCTCAGGCTCTTCGCCATGGCCTGAGAGGGGAGGAAAGAGTGAGGGTGAAGCAAGCGCAGGGCAGAGGAGCCGTTAAAGGCGGCGCGGGCGCCATCACCGCGGCTGCCGCTGCTCCTCCCCCGCCAACGGCCGCGCAGCGCGCGGACACGGGGCTACCCTCCCCACCCTCCCCCCCCTCCCCGCTCACCCCCGCCCCGCACCAGG
>VYZM01000248.1:82584-128770 GCA_013398915.1 Dromas ardeola | reverse complement strand
GGTGGCTGCGGCGGGTGGGCGAGTGGGTATGGGACTCGGCCGGGGGTGCCCGAGCGGGGCGCGCCCACGGGAGGGAAGAGGCACCCGCGGCCTTTAGCTCTTACATGTGGGAATTTCACGAGTGGAGTAGGAGCATGTTTCCTATGAAGATCCAGCCCCCACCCTTCTGTGATCCCTTCAGCATTACTTGCATTTCCCACCCAGGCCGGCCCTGCCCATGAGTCGTGATGGCTTGAGGAAGCCTTGTGTTTGTGTTTATCTTAAATACTGTTCCCTCTGTCTATTTTAGGTGTGAAAGGTCTGGAGAGGAAGTTCCAGTGACTGAAAAAACAGCCCTTTCCTTGGTTTTCCACCTTTGATTCAACATCTAGCTGCTGTGCGGAAAGAGTTCTCCAGCATGTGTATGAGCATATAGCTGCTTTTAGCAACAAGGGAAGATTGAACACCTCTGCTATGAGGAGAGGCTGAGAGAGTTGGGGTTGTTCAGCCTGGAGAAGAGAAGGCTCCGGGGAGACCTTATAGCAGCCTTTCGGTACTTCAAGGGGGCCTACAGGAAAGATGCGGACAAACTTTTTAGTAGGGCCTGTTGTTGATAGGACAAGGGGTAATGGCTTTAAACTAAAATAGACTAGATTTAGACTAGATATAAGGAATAAATTGTTTACCATGAGGATGGTGAAACACTGGAACAGGTTGCCCAGAGAGGATGTAAATGCCCTATCCCTGGAAACATTCAAGGTCAGGTTGGACGGGGCTCTGAGCAACCTGATCTAGTTGAAGATGTCCCTGCTCATTGCAGGGGAGGTTGGACTAGATGACCTTTAAAGGTCCCTTCCAACCCAAACTATTCAATGATAAAAAAGGCTTTGGGTGCTCGTGCTCACTACCAGTGTATATATCCCACTCGAGAGAAGTTTCAGTTCTATAAATCTTTACTGCAAAGTAGAATTTTATTCAGGCTTTCTCCTAGTTTTGTGTCCTGTCCTTCAAAGTAAACTCAGCTTAATTCAATAGAACAGAAAAATGCTCAACATTTCTCAGGCATCACGTAGCACTTTGTACAGTCAGACCTTGTACTTGTGGAATTGTGCCCCAGAAGTTACCCGAGATAGTAGGTCACATTTAGGAATCCACAAAAGCTAAGATTTTAGGATGTGGGATGGGGAACACAAATTGCTCTTTTACTTATGAGTATTACCTAAAGCATGCCAAGAAACTGAAGTGACAGACACTTTAGAAATGTATGTAATAGATTAGACTAAAAGTGCTTTTAAAAATTGGAAAATAGTGGCCTCTACTGTATTCAGATTCTCAAGGGAGAAGTAAATAAATTATGAGCGAAATTCTACTGAGTTGACTTAAGATACTACATTTCAGTTGCAGATACAAAAGTTATGAACATGACTTTATGTTCTGGGAAGTATTTATGGTTTTCCTAATGTAATTTTGCATTTTTAGTTGCTGCAGAGCAGGATCTTTCAGCTTTAATCCTGAATTTGGAGATTTATATATGGTTTGCATTGCTGAATAGTAACTGTTTTGAAATAATTACGCTGTCTTTTTTCTTGCATGTGCCTCTGCAGAACAACACCACTGATGTTCTCCCAGAAGAAGCATTTAGAGTTCTGGACAAGCACCTGGTGTTGCCTTCTGATACGTGCAGTGCAATTTTCTTTAAAATGCCTCTTAGAGATGGCCTCATTTCTGTGTGAGAAACAGAAAATTTCAAAGCATTGCCGCAGAGTTGACTCCTGCAAATTGAGCCTAGAGAAGGCTGAAGGAGAGACAGAATAGTAGTCTTCAAATACTTTATAAAAGGCTGTTGCAGTTCTCCAGCTGTGAAGAAAGTATCATGTAAGAGGTAGTGTGGCTTAAACTGTAGTAAGGAAGATTCAGGGTGCAAAGTTGAGAACTTTTTAATAGTAATCAGGGTAAAGCTGTGGAACAGTTAGCCTGGGGCTTAGGCACCAGCTGGGAGATAGGAGATTGCAGGAAACAGGCACATGCACCTTTGCACTATCGCACACCCACCTCCTGTGTGGAAGGTGTTAGTTTGATGTAAGCCACCAAGAAGCAATAATGGGCTTATTCGGAAAGGCAGGAGACAAAGCAGCAAATGATTCAATTGTGCTACACAGGAGCACAGTCTGCAGGGGTTGCCGCAGATGGGAATGGAAAAATTATTTACATCTGCAGTACTGATGAAGCCTGCAATTTTCATGCCGAAAGAGAGCATCATTCTTGTCTTAAGATCTTTTTCTGTTACTTGCAGGCACACACAGAATGCACCGTGCAGTGAGCAGTGCTTCGGAGTGATCGTATTGAACCAAGGTTTAATAACACTGAGCCTGGCTGAGTGCTTTCAATGGCTGTGCAATTTTCCATTCCTCACTTGGGAAAGTATACCTTATAAAATGCTAAATATGCCTTATAAACAGCAAAGTATGTTTTACATTGCCTTTCTTTTCTGTATTTGATGTTTCCATAAACATACCTCTGTTACACTATTTTTATTTGAAACCGCTGCAGTCCCACAGTGACTTGCTTGGGACTGGCTAGACGCTGCCACTCTGTGTGCGTGCCTGCGAGGCTGAAAGAGCTTTCTGTTCTCCGGGTCCCGGTTTGGACTCCGGAATGGGGAAAGGAAGCTCGCTCTCACTAGAGCCCCGGTTAAGGACCACAGACTCCTCTGTGCCTTTTGTCTGTGTTAGACATAATCAGTGGCTTTGCTGGAAAAAATCCATCTGGTGCTCAGAGGTACTTGGGAAAGGTACTTGGAGCATTGCCAGGATTCTGCTTCTTTCCAAAAGTTTGTTTTTAAATAATTGTGCCAGAGCCCCTTCGTTTGCTGCAGCTTTGGGCTGTGTTCCCAGAGTGACCCCCTCTCAGCATCGCATTGATATACATCTGTGTGTCTTCACGTCATCACAGCTGTTGTTGAGGCAGGACTAACCGGTCACCTCTTCCCAGATTGCAAAGCCCATGACCTCTGCGTGGCTCCGTAAAAATGCGTGAGACACAGCTGCTGAAATACCACCGGAGTGCAGGGTGTGCGTGGCTCCAGGAGTACGTAGTCGCGCATGGGGCCTCGTGGCCGCCTGCCAGCCTTTCAATGAGGAGGTGACATCCAGGCAACTTGTGTTCGGAACGGCGTGGTGCACACAGTTCAGGTGCAAAGCAATGTGGGAAAACAGAAGAGAGAAGTTTGATTATGTAGTGCATCCGCATGGCCGTTAACCACTAATTTATCCCCAGGTGAACTTTGTTCTCTTAATTTCAAAATAGGTGGCCAGTTAAGTTAGAGGGATCATTTTATTGTGTGACCCGGAGGAATCTTAATTTGAAGAAATGTGAGTTACTGTGAAATTATCCTTACGCTCAAAATACAAAGTTCTCCGTGAGAAGTGGAGACAATCTCATAATTGCAAAGTTCTTCCAAATTCTGTTTCAAAATGTACAGTACAGAGCTGCAAAACTGCCATGATGTTCTTAACAGGGTAGGAAAATAATGAAGAAGTTCAGGGACAGATGTGCCATCTGTTGCTCTAAAATCCCTGATGGTAAATTTTCAAATCCACTGATCAAGGGAAGAGAGTTTATCTTCTGTAGTACTTACAGTTTTATGAGAAAGGCTCTACCCTTTAGCAAGCAGGTCATCAAACCAACCTTTCATTATTCCAGGATGAAAACTTCTCTCAATGTTCCTTCAGTTTCCTGGAGCCCTCATGTTTGCCTAATGATACGTATATTCTTTTTCTGATTAAATCCCATCTGCCTTATGTATTTTTTCATTATACCTCACCATATTGTAACTCGATTAGCTCCTTTTTATTTTTTTTTTTCCCCCTGTGCATTGCTGATAAGACATGCCTGGTTAGTTCTGGGTCTTGGACTTACTGGAGGTCTCAGATACAACAAGAACTGAGTTGTGGCTAGGAACTGAGCTGTCTGGTGGCACTGCTCCATCAATGTGGGGGGTACGAGCTTACCTGTCAGGGAGCGCGGTGTGGAAGTTAACTGCCTGCACTGCCTGGACCTTTATTTTAAGGATTTTGAACAGACATGTTGCTTTGACTGATGCAATTTGGTGGTGAGACATTTCGAATGGGGTCAGGGTGGGCACGTTTCCTTTTGAAAACAGGACTTCAGGATCAATGTATCTCGGCAGTTAATAGAGCAGTGCTGGTAGTTAATAAATTAATCCTAGCATTAAAAGTCTTCTCCCAAGGTGTTTCTCCATTTATGCAAGCCTCATATCTTTCAAGGGTGCAATCTCATTTTGACAAGCTGAGGTATTTTATATTTTAAGGTCATGATCAAGCTGAAAGCTGTCTTTGCTTATAATCCCACCTTTGTTATTTTAGTAACTGCTGGAGTTGAAAAAAGCACATTACCATTTTATTCCATGTGTAAGACTGAATCCTGGGGAAATATAGAGTGCTACACTGACAGCCCAGTTATAGGTAATTTTCTCTTTCTTGTGGCAAAAGCTTTTTTTCTTTTTTTTTTTGCATGGAGGTAATGTTACAAACTAAACCAATTTAATAGCTGCACTGCCTCGTGAAATAGAAGGGGAAGCATTCTTGAATTTGTTTCTCTGAATGAAACATCAAAACCTACCAAGGTTTGAGTGTGATATTATTTTGTTCAGTTTCAATTTAGCAGCAAGAGCTGCTTGAATTTTGGGAGTGCCATATGGAGTCTGTTTATAAAACACTTAACTACTCTTTCTATACAAATTCCAATGTGCTTTAACTGTCTTCACCGGACAGCCTACATCACCTGTAACGGCTAGTCATTCTGTCATCTAAAACGTGGAGGTACTCATGCAAATTAGTTTATCTAAACCTTTGAGCTAATTTTGTCATGAACACTTTTAATTCTGAACCTTTTTTTTCCCTTGCATTTTAAAAAGTTGAGGTCAGATTTGCTTATGTCTGTTTGAGAGTCTACTGCAATCAGATCCTGATAAGAACTCTCACGTGTAACAGCAGTAATAGTCTGTATGCTGTTAGAGGAAGAAAATTCCTGCATTTGAAATAGCAATGGCTTTGCAGCTGTTGGTCAGGTCTACTCTGCAGAGATTGAAGAGCAGGTTTGAGCTCCAGATGAAGACAACTGCATTTAGGTGTCTATAAATAGCTATCTACATTTGTACCAAGAGCCTAAGAAACTATTACTGTCAATGGAAATAGGGATGATATTCAGATGACTAAACGTAAGTGTCTGGTGCCATTTTATGGCCCTCAGGGTATCAATCTCAATTCTGTTTGCTCCTCCAGAAAGGCACTGGGCTTCTGTAAATCCTCTGTTCTATCTGCAAAGCCATGCAGATGCCCTGGGTACCCCGGAGCATCCTAAAATGCACTGGTTGCCAATGCACAAGCGACGTCACCCTGCATATATGGAAAATATACCATGGCTGGGATGGGGACATGGCAAAAAAACACAAAGGAGTTGGTTATTTTTGTGAAAGAGCAGGCCTGTTGCTGTAGGTGTACCCGTAAAACCAAGCCAGCAAACCTCCTTTGATGGAGATGCAGTCCCTGTCTCTGCTAGGACAACCTTATCAGTCCAGAAGTACCCGCACAGAGTACGGTCCCCTCTGTTCTGGGAGCAAATTGGTGCTCGGAGAGCAGGGAGGAGAGGAGGACACAGCTCACCCGCGATCACTGAGGTTTTGCCTGGCAGGGCTGCGTAAGGCACAAGGCATCCCTGAAGTTCTCTCCTCATTCTGCCAGCACATGGAGGTTGACCCCAATGTGCGGAGGCTACTTGCAACTCCTGCAATGGCCTGAATGGGGTATGGGAAAAGAAATTTGAGATGTTCAGCGGCTTTCAGCATCTTCTGGCCAAAATGCCAAGGGCATCATGAGGCTTTGGGCCATGAGGTGCTGTTGCCCATCAAGAAGCCTCCCTCCTCCTCCTCCCCTTCCTTCTCCTCCTCTTCCAGGGTCCATCAGAGAGGGCAGGGAGGGTGTGGGTGAAGATGCGGTGGGCTGAGGATGAAGGCATGAGCGGTCCCAAGGAGAAATATGTGTCATGTAGTTGCAGAGGGGAAGGACAGCTGTACACAGCTGCCACTTCAGACGTGTGGACACTTGAGACCTGCAGGTGTGGGCAGGGAGCTCCAGGACCAGTGTGCTGCATTAATTAGTCAGAAGTGGATAGAAACTGCCTCACTTCAATTGAAAAAAAAAAAAAAATAATCCAACTGACAACGTGCATTCCATTTACAATGGAATATGTGGCTTCCAGTCACGGAAGGTGCGGCTTTGCTCCTGTTGAAGGGATGGTCCTGTCCTGTCCTTTGCCCAAGGACAGCCTTGCACCCTTAGTTTTCCCATTATTATTTTTTTTTTCCCCACAGATGAGTAGCTTTCAAGACACTTGCTGGAGCATTGAAAAATATGGAGGGAAGGACAGAAGTGGTGTGAGAGGTTTGTTCTGGTGCTGGTGGAGCAAGACTGTTGGCAGCCTTGTGCAGGCTCTTCGGGAAGTGGGTCAGTGGCAAATCCTTTGCTTACTCACAAAGTTAATTATTTAGTTGTGTGAAGCAGACCAGCGTTAGGTCTCAGGATACGTGTGCCAGATATATAGTTACTGCTCATTTTGCATGAGGCGTAAACAAAGCTTATGGGTCCAGACATAGCAAAGTACTTCCACGTCGCTTCAAGGCATCTTTCTGGAACAGCTGTTAGAAAAGAATACTAGAGATCCCTAAACACCATGCCTAGTCCAGCAAAGGAGAAAGACTTGAAGACAGGTCTCTCACCTGAGTGTTTCCTAGTGTTAATTAATATTTAAATACCATTTTAAAGAACATTAGTGAGTCTCGTGTAATCTTGACATTCTCAGTTACTAGCAGAAAGAACAGTGGTTTATTAGTCAGCCAGAGGTTTGGATAATCACTACTGAATTTTTAGCTAGATGTTCTTTTTAGAACTTGCATTTGAATGATGTGCATGAGAAATATTATTCATTGGTGTGTGGTACCTTTGTAGAGATTATGGGTTGGACAGTCATCTTTGTTGAATCCGGCATTTTATCAGCACTCTTGTCAGCATCATCCACATTTGTCCTCCTGAAGATATTGTTTGGACAAACCCTGCCTCCTGCAAAAAACTGCTCAGGTTTTTTTGAAAGTGAAATTAGGGTGAGATTTTTCCAGTGCTTTTAGGATTGAGATGTATTAACGCCAAGTGTTGATGCTGTGACTTGAAAGCAGAAGCTTCACTTCTGCAGCCACAAAGCAGCTCAGCAGCTCCTCTTCATTTAAAAAGAATGAATTATGTATTTCACTCCATGTCCAACTCTGCAGGCTTTGCCTACAAGGACTGCTATTAGTGGCGTTATCTCTACAAAACGTGTGTTGTCCAGTTCAGTAGAAAATCCATGGTGTTGCCTTCTCCAGAAGGATGTCTCTGCTAAGAGGCGAGCAGGCTGGAGAGTGGATTTACACTCAATGTATCTGTAATCTCTGTGGTGGCTGTCGGCCCACTACCACTTGGGATGAAAACGTCCATGCTGTGGTTAATAACAGCCAACTTTAGGGTATCTGCTGGTTGGGCGGGCTGTAGCGTGTAGGTCCTGTCTTGGTCTTGCAAAGAGGTCCTCTGCTAAGACACCAGCTGTGCTTGAACTCTCTCCCTCCTAAAAGCGAGGCATCGAAGTTATGTGAACAAGGGGAAGGGGCAAGTCCATCTTGAGACATGCCCTATATGTCTTTTGCTTTTCAGGAAGGCACGACCACGTCAAATTGATAGGTCAAATACACTTATTTAGTTTCAGGGAAGAATGTTTTTGACAGCAGTGTTTGATTTTAAGCCTGTTTCAGAAATGGTTGATGCTGAATATGCAGAGAAGCAGCCAGAATGATGTAGTAGTGGTAGTTATGCTAAGAAATTGAGTGATCCAGGTAAATTCCTACTGTAAATCCCTAAACTTGGTCTGCTGTCACCTGTGTGAGATCTTACTGATCATTCTGTAAGCGTGCATCATTTGGAGCACATCTGCATTGTATTACATCCTAATCCACTTATCCAATACTGCTTTTGGTTTTGAGAGATGCTTGCCTGAGAAAAATAGATTTTAAGATTATTTTAGAAGATGGTTGTCTCTGTATCTTAATGAGTCAGCCATTAAACTGATTGATTCATTAAATCTAATACTTAGTGTTAGACATCTAATCTAATTAGAAATTTAATATCTCTGCTAAAATATTAAACACATTCATTTATACCTGCCAACAAAATAATTGTAATTGCGAGCGAGCCCTTTTAATGGTGCTTTTTTAATTCCTGGCCAAAAGAAATAATTGTTCGCAACTGTTGTGCAGTTACTTTAAAGTACTAAAGTTAGCAGCCGTGTTTGAGATGCTACTGCTTTTCCTTTAACTGAAAATCAATGCAGGATTCTGCTTAATCATCTCTGTAACAAGGAGAGAGGGATCTGTCAGCTGGCTTCCCAAGCATCACTTCCAAGATATTTTCTAAGAACTGGATCTCAGTCTCAAGACTCCTGTGCTCTAGTATGTAGCAGGACTGAAAAAGGTCTTGATTTTACATGGCTGTGATGCAAGTCATTCCATGCAAAAATGCCAAAAAAAGGCCACAAATGCAGCATAAGCTCCTCTGGCAAATTAAAACAAAACCAAAACCAAAACCAAAAACTTTTATAAAAAAATTAAATATCTTCCCCAAAAGTCAGACTCTACCATGCCTCTGTGTTCGTTCCTTAAATACTAGCAGACTCTCCGCAAACAAATGACACAGTGTGTGATTTTAATTCCCAGGGCTGCCGAGGGGGACCCTGAATTTCCCAGGCTGGGGGGGAGTTTCTGTGTGGAAGGCTTCCATGCCTAGCGCGTGCCCTCCCTGTGTGAGAGCAGGGGGATTGCACCTCCGTTGGTCGGTCTGGGACTGCCTTAGGGTGAAACCGCTGGTTTTCAGAAATGCTTTGCAATACACATTGCCTGCACAGATTATTATGAAGATCTGTGTACTTTTTTGAGGGTGTGGAATAGGGCTGTATTTGAGATTGCTTGAGCCAGAAGTTCATCCTGGAAAGGTGGGATTTACAGTCGCACTTAAAAAAGCCTTTGGTCGCCAACATTAAGTAGTAATTTTAGCAGAGTTTGCACGGACTTGGGACTGGCTTATGCCTTTGCTCTCTCCTAAAATGGTTCACATGTTGGATTTTTATACAATGATTTATTTACAACTGCATGTCAGCCTAGGTTAGAAGGAATGGGGATGGAACTTCAGGACAGAACTTCTGGAGCAGACATTTCCAAAGACAAATTTTAACAGGCAACGGTGTTTTGGTATAACTCCCTACCAAGTAACTTGATGTGTAGATCATAATCAGTGTGAGCTGATCTGCACAGAGGCTGCTGTTCGTGCCCACAGGAGGCAGGCGATGGGCACACAGGGGTTGGTGGCCAGAGAGGGTATTGCCTTTTTGGGTGGCAGCCTGCATTCCAGCAGCTAAAACTAATTCTGAAGTCACAGTTTAGTTAATACTTGGCCCAACTATTTCCTTTGTGGATATCACATTAATATGTTATTCAGAGCGAAAAATTAGTCCTTCGTTAGTGTCTAAGCCTGGGACAGCATCAGAGAAAATAACTTTTCTTGTGCAGCAGGACTGGAGCTCTGGTGCACGCCAGGTACCAGTGTAAAAGTGTTTGGCTCAAGGCACATAGCGGGACCAGCTGGTTCCCAGCCATGCTGCGGTGCCAACAGTTGGAATAGTTCTTTGCCAGTCTCAGAAATACATGTTGTGGCTGCTATTTTGTGTCGGGTTTCTTAGGAGCAATGGAAATGCACAGGCAATCTCAAAATACTTTGAAAATTGCCATGTCCACATCTATGTCCTGTGTGGAGTGGTTGATAGAAGTTAGGTGTTACCTGGATAGTGAATTCTCCCTTAAGCCTTCTCCAAAATCGTGTTGCTTTTCTCTTCACGTTCCTGGGACGTTTGCACATGGCTGAGAGGCTGGAAAGCTGTGGTTACAACCGGGAAGCACTTAGGAGCCAGCTGAAGGTGTCAGTCCTGACAGACATGATTTTGGGGAAAGAAATCCCAAGCAGAGCTCCTCCTCCATATAAAATACACATCTGGAACATTTTCAAATGGATATGATTTTATTGAAGAGCTAAGGGGAACAAAAGTTTCTAACCTCATGGTGGTTTTGTCTTTATAATACAAGAAAGCAGAGTATATTTTGCATTGCTGAAAAATGTCACCTAAACATTCTTTGCATCCTGTGTCACAGGAAGTAGAGGCCGTCATTCATCTAATTTAAGTTTGTGTTAATGACATTTTAAGGCAATATTAGGGAAGGTTGTTGTGTCTACTAGGCACTCTAGAAATCTGGTACCTGCATAAACCACCCCAAATATTTTGTAGTTTTTTTCAGAGCGATGTGCAGGAGCAGAGCTTTGGGCACATATGCATTCTGTGTGGGGGACCAGTTATAGCGGTGGTTATGATGAGCTGGCTGCTTATAGACAAGAGCTTTCCAGAGGCCAATTTGCAGCATATGTGGTTTTTTTAACTAATGTTTTTAATTGGCTGTGCTGTGCTGAATTTTGTAGAGGAATTAATACAGTAAGGTAAGCTATAGAATTCTAACGATGCACTAATAAAACCATACAGAACTCAGTTCTTTCTTTCTTTTTTTTAGGGAACAATTAGTGTAGCATGCATTCCTGAATCTCATCATTAAGGTAAAAAATACTTAAATAGCGACTGACAGTTTCTAGCAGCACTGATGTGGGAAAAGATGCTTTTTGTCAGCCCCACATATAATTATAATTCTCATTGAAATTCTTTCTGTAAATAGGTTGATGCTGGGAATATAGTTTGAGAAGCTCACATGCTTTCCTGAAATTTATGCTTCCCATGATGGCAATAAATTACAAAACTCATGTTAAGTGCCTTCTAGTTCTCAGAATACAAATGTAGAATTTTCTTTCAGAGGCTCACTGTCATTCTGCATCTGTGAAGTTTGTTACTTCTACATAGAAGAGAAAACAAATATAAAACTGCTGCATTTTTGTGATTTTGTAGATGTTTTAATTCATCTACAGTCTAGCAATATGTAGATACCATTTATGGTATCATTGATTGTATTTCTAAATACAGACTAACTTTAGCACAGTTTTATTTTGGCTGTGAAACTATAGTTTCATCTCTTATGTTGCATCAACCTAAGCACTAGATGTGTACCACTGCGTCCCATCCCAACTGATACCACTATCCTGAAGTAAAAAAAGGTAAAGCTTCTACTTTAATTAGTAAAAATTAACACTGGGACTGTGTTTTTCTGTGACAGAGGTGTCTTTTATGTGAAAATTTCTTGATTAACAAAACCCCAATGAGGTTTCTGACAATAGAGAAAGTACATGATACATACAAAAATTACTTTCAAACATAAAATGTTTTAAAATTAATATTTTAAAAATCAAAGAAATTTTAAATAGATTAAAAAAAGAGAAGATTTTGCTTTCCTGATAAGTCCGTTACCAACTCGGGAACATCACTTCTGTGACATAGGTGAAAAAATAGGCTAATGTAAGTCTTTGTGAAATATCATGGATCCACACCTGAAGACAGGACAGAAAATCATCCACTGTACCTCTGGCAACATAAAAAAAATGAACAGCAGTAATGCTGTTTTGTTTACATTGCTTTATTACTTCGCATTTTTTTCTTACTGAAAATACACTACCACTTACGTTATCGTTATTTACTTTTATTGTAAAGGTTGTTTTGGTTTTTGGAGAGACTGAAGAAGTGGAGAGATTGAAAAGCTACAAAATGCGAAGAATACAAAAAAGGCTTGAAGTTTCCCATATGTCTCCAGCTGCGTTGCTGCCTTCAGCACAGGTGTAGGAGGGGAGTCCCTTCAGCATCCTTGTACCGCTCTCTTTTCAATTATTAGTTTTAATTCTGTGGACACAGCAGTGAAAAGAGTGTAACAGCGTCGACAAAAAAGGGGGAAAGAACCATGAAGATCTTTTAATTCTATAAATGGTTGATAAATAGTGCTCAGTTTGTATGAAAAACCTTGCACCCCCATATCAACTTAAAACCAGCAGAGATACAACAAAAAATTTCAGAGGAAGGTTGCTGGCTGGAGAGAAAAAGTTCTTTGAAGTCCACAAAGCCGATACATACAGATTTTTTGAAGCAGGTGTAGGCTAAAAATAATGCTGCTGTATGAAAATGAGAGTGCTGCCTTACTAAGGTCTTGCCCAATATTTCTTTATCTTCTCAGTTGAAACAATCTTAACTTTCTCAGGCAATGTATGTTGCACGCGGATACGCTAGAGCTTCCAACGAGTGGTTTGGTGCTGAAAATATTGATGAGATATTCTATTATTTCTGGCAGTGGTTTTGATCTGTACTAGCTCTAAGACTATTACACGTGCAATTTCCAAAGATTTCACATGGAAACGCTGGTCTTCACATAAACACTGGGTTATGGCAAAGTAGTCCAGAGTGTGTGAAAAATACAAATATAACTAAGAAATGACTTTAAAATAAGGCTGAATTTTGGTTTAATATTGATAATCACATGTTTTAAAAATGGTTACTCCTCTTTGATGTCCAAAACATTCATTTTTTTTATAATTCTGTTCAGGGAATGTTGTTGGTTTTTTTTCTAGTTTTCTTTATTTGCTGGTGCTTAAGAGTACAGAAGCCTAGAGGCTGACCTTGCTTATAATTCAAAGTATGTTAAGGAACAGCTTGAACATCTTGGAAACAGTGCATGTTTCAGCTCTACTGTTTCAAACTTCCTGGTTATGTTGAGGTTTCATTCCAGCGTGCTTTAAATAATAATAGTTTTCCTGCAGGTCTGGCTGAAAAGAAACATCGTGAGCAGTTCAACGTTAAATAATATGAGTTTTCTGAAATTTGGGGTGCATGTCTTTGGCGATAAATACAAATCAGTAAGGGGACTTGGAACTTACTCTGTACTGATGGGGGCTGTGATAACGAAGCAGAAATCAGGAGATACGTCCTCATCCTCATATTCCACCGTGTGTATGCGCAGCCTTTGGGGGAGGGTAGTGGCCATCCCTTTGAGCTAGCAGGACAGGCAGGATATAATCTGAGTCTTCTAGGTGTTAACTTTATCTATGTTTATTGTGTGGGTTTTTGAAGGCTGCTGGGTGGTTTAATGGGAGGAAAATTTGAACTAAATGCCTTGAAATTCCACTTCCTGGGATAAATGTTTAGACTAGAACAAAAGAAGAAGGGAAAATTAATTTGCCTTTTGCTAGCAATAATATTACAAATAACTCATTGGCTAGTGGTATTGAGACATCAGAGGTGATAGAAAGGATCTGCACGTGGTTTTATTTAGTTTATGTACATATGGAAATGCTGTAATAATTTTCTCGTGTTTCGTTATGTGGTGTTGTCTGTTGGCACAGGCTTTTTCTGTGCTTGTATTCGGGAGGACTTGCTGTCAGTCTGATTTCTGCTAAAGACTGTTGAATTAAAATATAATTGCAGAAGAAATGGGACTAATTAGCATATATTTGCTCCCATGAAGTGTAGCTTATTCCCATTCCTTATGGACAAGAGCGTGAAGTGGATCTCTTACAGCCGTCCTGGAAATGCTCCCAATGCAGGAGTGCTCCTGGGACCTTGTGCCTGTCTGCAAGCAAAGGAAAAGGAAAAGTCTTTGGTGTCTTCCCTGGCATAGGTTTATTCTTACCTTTTATTCGAGCAAACACACCGCTTCTTGCGCATTCCCCTGTGACCCGAGTATTGGATGTAAGTGAGTCAAATGACTTTGCATTTTCCCTTTATGATAGAGGATTTGCATCCCACGTTAACAAGTGTTAAGAACATCTGTGCACTGTAACTCAGATATTGATTATATATGTTTCCTGACTAACATAGAGGCAAAACATATGAAGAAACAGTAGAAACTCTTTCATTCAGAAATTAAAGCTTTGCAGTTGTGAGTTGATTTTATGTTTTAGCTTTTCCTTTTCACATTAACTTATTGCCAAGCTGCATGTAAACCACCTTTGTCTAGGAAATGCAACTTTTTCAAGAGTAAAATATTCCAGTGGTTAGCTGAAACCGGTCTTAACAGTACTATTCTTCTGGCTTCATGCCTATGGAAGTGGTTAATGGTTGGAATTTATGTCACAGAACACATAATAATTTGTTAGAAGAAACTGGATTCAGTCACAGCACAGGCATTTTTCTCTTCCTGTCATTATATTTTGTGAGGACTTACTTATTTCCTGCAATCTCAGCCCATGTGAAGAAGAGAATGATAAAATTTCTGCATAATTTTTCTGAGAATACATTTATACTCCAGATGACCTTTGGAGTAAATTTGAACTATTAGATTTTTCCCACATATTTATAGCTCTGGCCGTGCATCTTTGCCAGTAAATCTTAAAGGCTTTATCCACCGAACATTTATTTATGGTAAAAAACAATTTGCACTTGGAACACTATAGAAAAAGTTCAAAGCCATTACATTTGAAGTTAAAGCTTTCATTTAGTCTTACTTTTTCTGTATTGTAATCAGCCAATGTTGCATTCAAATTTATAACACATTGACCTAAGATGTCTGTTTACTTCATTTAAGGACTTTCTGTGCTGATAACTATCGTCTCTGAAAGTGATTTTACTGAGACCACACTGGCATATATAAAATACTGGTCCTTTTCTTTCTACTGAGCAATCAAGGATTCAAAATCTACCTTATGCCTAAATCTCTTCATCCAAGCTTACTTGAACTGGATGGACGTTTCTCAGAGAAGGGGCTGTTCTAGAATCATAGAATCATAGAATCATAGGGTTGGAAGGGACCTCTGGAGATCATCTAGTCCAACCCCCCTGCCAGAGCAGGGCCACCTTGGAGCAGGTTGCACAGGAACGCGTCCAGGTGGGTTTTGAATGTCTCCAGAGATGGAGAATCAACCACCTCTCTGGGCAGCCTGTTCCAGTGCTCTGCCACCCTCAAAGTAAAGAAGTTCCTCCTCATGTTGAGATGGAACTTCCTATGCTCAAGTTTGTACCCATTACCTCTTGTCCTGTTGCCGGGCACCCCTGAAAAGAGCCTGGCCCCATCCTCCTGACACCCACCCTTTAAGTATTTGTACACATTAATTAGGTCACCCCTCAGCCGTCTCTTTTCCAGACTAAACAGACCCAATTCCCTCAGCCTTTCCTCACAAGAGAGATGTTCCAGTCCCCTAATCATCTTGGTAGCCCTATGCTGCACCCTCTCCAGCAGTTCCCTGTCCTTCTTGAGCCAGGGAGCCCAGAACTGGACACAGTACTCCAGGTGTGGCCTCACCAAGGCAGAGTAGAGGGGGAGGAAGACCTCCCTCGACCTGCTGGCCACACTCTTCTTGATGCACCCCAGGATGCCATTGGCCTTCTTGGCCACAAGGGCACATTGCTGGCTCATGGTCATCCTGTTGTCCACCAGGACTCCCAGGTCTCTTTCCACCGAGCTGCACTCCCGCAGGTCGGCCCCCAACCTGTACTGGTGCATGGGGTTATTCCTCCCCAGGTGCAGCACCCTACACTTGCCCTTATTGAATTTCATAAGGTGTCTCTCCGCCCAACTCTCCAGCCTGTCCAGGTCTCTCTGTATGGCGGCACAGCCTTCCGGTGTGTCAGCCACCCCCCCCAGCTTTGTGGCATCAGCAAACTTGCTGAGGGTGCTCTCTATCCCCTCATCCATTCTGCTTTATATTAAGAAAAAAATAATGTGGAGGTTGTAAGTTACAAATAAATACTGGCAATTCCGCTTTGTGTTAGGCTTTATCAAAATGTTTGCTTATACTATATGAGGTATCCTGTTGTTGATTGCATTAAAGTATAATCCCAAAGAAAAATGTTTGCTGGAGAGAACTTATGGTCTGGGAATTTGATCTAGATTTGTGTTTGGGGTTTTCTGTTTGCATGTGAGGCTCCCCAGTGCTGCGTACGCCTCGCCACACCGTGGGGCACCAGGGCTGTTCCATTACTTCCCCTCCCTGGACAATATCCATGAAAGCTGGTTCTCGGCAGATATCACCAACTGATGCTCCTGAAGAACCCTGGCACGTGGAGAAAGGAGGAACACTGGCGTGGGACTGAGCAAAGGCCCCCGTGGAGCAATGCCTGGGTGTGAAGTGTCCGGGAGTACAGGGTGACGCAGCTGTGTTACTGGCATGAGGTGTGGAAGAAGTGCTGCCCTCCAAAGATTTACATGAACTCATGGTTTCCTTGAGCAGTGACCGTGAAAGTCGGTTAAGGCCCCAATTCACCAGTGCCGTTAAGAACTGTTTCTTTTTAAACATAGCTTTAAATCTGGCCTCAAAATATACATTTAAGTGCTTTGCTGAACTGGGGATTAAGGGTAGCACCTGTGTTATCTTGTACGCTGGGTTTATGCACCACAGGCATTGAAGAGGGTCAAATGGGAGATAATGTATCCTAATTACTGTGATGTAGGAGGAGCAGCATGGGGTAGAGAGGCAAGAAATTCTTTAATCCTGCCATGTACAGAACAAAAGCATTTTCAGCACCCTTTCAAGACGTGTGATGGCGCATAATCTCCCATGTCTCTGTCAATCCTTTTAGAACTGCACTGAAAATGGATTTGCCATGTCAACATTAGTTGAGAAGCCCTTGTTGCCAATAATTGAAACCTGCAATAGCAATAGATTTTTCCTAAGATTAAACGGGCTTTGAAAGCCTCCAGTACAACTCAATGGAAAACACTCTCCATTATCCACTGACGTTCATACCAACCCAATAGCTTCACTGTCTGTTTTAAGCATTTCGTTTTTGTAAAGGTAAGAAAAGAAGGTGTTGAGGGTATTGGTATTGCAAATACAGTTGTGCTTCTCCAGCAGTGGTGTCGTTATTTTGTACTGAAAAGGAGTAATACGAACTTTCAGCTGCTCTGAAAATGTTGCAAGGTTACTTCTTAATTTTGATGACGAAACTCAACTGTGTGGCGTTTAACGAATAAAAAAAAAACGGACCAGTTAAGTAATGTAGAGTAGACTGTGTATCAAAGTCCTTCAGTGAATATCCGGTCTATATTCAAAACCAGAAGGATGGCAATTATCATATGGTCTTTTTTGAAGATTGTCATCTACTGTTGTGCTTTTTGAAGTGGAATTTTTGCATTATACAAAGTACTTACTTAGTTAATGTCTCTGTTTTTATAGTGACAGTCTCTCTCTATCCTAGAAAAAATGTCTGAATATATTAATAGGAGTAGCTGAAGCTTTTCGGTATTTGCATGCTCTCCAGCCCTGCCCTTCTGTATGTGGCAGAATAGCGAAGTATGTCATAGAAATGACATTTTCATACATGCTGTATAGTATGCACACATGGACAGAGCAGTAGGAACCAGCATGGCATGACATGTATTTAGAGAGCAAACACTCTGTAGAGTGTAACTGTTTAATTCTGTTAAAAAATTTTGGGTTTTAAATGTTTGGGTAGTAAATAATTTGCTTAGTGTTGCCCAGTTGCCTAGTTTTGTGAAGAGCTCTTAGCAGAATGAAGGGCATTAAAGTGGCTTGGTGCTACATCAGGGGACCCCATTTCAGCTCAGCCTGGGGCTGTCAGTCCCTGCACCAACTACCGTGTAGGTGACCCCGTCTCCAGCCCTGTCCCAGCCCCGCCTGGCTGGGGACCCTGCTCACCCAGACCCTGACTTGCACACTGACTTTCTGGCTTGGCCTCAGACCTGTCATGTCACCACAAATGTGTCTGGCAGCGGGGTGGCGGGATGCCCCCGGCTGCCCCCCCAGCCTGCCCCGCTCCCTTGCTGGGTTGGTGGGATGGGCACCTCACCCTCATGGGCATCCCCCGTGGGGGTTCCCCACGGCTCCTGGACCCTTGCAGTGACTGTAGGTGCTCAGTCCTTCCCTAAACATCATACAGACAAAACCTTGATCCTCCTCAAATTTTTGTTGAGCTCAGTGAACCTGTGAGTGGGAGTCATGGTGCACCTGCAGAAGTTTCATTGTAAAACAAGAGGCTGAATTTTGCAATTTCAACCATGGTTGAAACTTCATGGCTATTCTTAGTTATATGAGCTAGAGTTCACGGCAATCAATTCTGCCTTCTCCACATAATGTGAATTCAGATGGATGGATTTCACAGGAACTAGTACACAAAGATCGTCTTTTTTGCACGAGGCCAAGTATTTGGAATTTAAGGTCAAAAAGGAATTTGGTTTTGGAAGTTAGGAACAGCTGAAGAGAGAATTAGAACGGAAGCAACTATTACATTAGCCACACGCCACTACTAATAAATACCGAGCAGTGCAGTTAGGCACTGACCCTGTGTACGCTTATTTTAAGCATCTGATCAACTTCAAAAAATTTAAGGAATCTCACTGAAAGTGATAGAATTCTTCAGATTGTTCTTCCAGCATGAACATAAATGGAATTGCTTCACTGGAGCTATAATGCACAATAAAATACTTACCTAACAAACAGGACAAATTTGATGCATTAGGAAAGTGTAAGCATTTAATTTCCTTCGCCTGATTTTTCACCCTCCCTCACTTCTTTCTCCCTCCCCTCCTTTTCTCACAGGTAAGCTATGTATATACATCTGTATGGACTAGATGATCTCCAGAGGTCCCTTCCAACCCTATGATTCTGTGATTCTGTGTATAGAATTCCAGTACAAACATACTTTTGGACGACCATAATCAAGCAAAATTATCGGGTTTTGCTGTGTCATGTCTGAGATCCCATGTGGTACTTCAGAATTGCACTGAAAGTATGGATACCAGTAAGTTCTGGAGATACATGCCAGAGGAGTTATTAAAATGGGGCAAACCCTCTGTAAAAGTATGACTACAGCTATGGAATAGTAAACATCAACTTCTATAAACCAAGAGACAAAACTTTTTTTCTAAATTATCTGATTGGGAGAGGGGATGGTCTTAATCTTTTACCATTATTTGATTTAATGTTAAATATTGTGCAATAATTTTACTGTTATAAGGAATGTAAGCAATAAAGAATAGAATCATTTGCGAAAAAAGATAACTATTAAAAGACACTTAATAGCTATAGTTTGTTATTCATGGTTTATTAATATTTGATGACCTCAAAAAATAGTCTAACTTTATTTTAACTATTTTAGGATAAAATGGAAGTTTTGACAGGCTTTGAAGCTTCTTTCAACTTACAGTCCTTGTCTCTTGTCCTTTCACTGTACGCTGCAGGAAAAAGCTTGCTTCTGTCTTCTGGATAACCTCCTCATCGGTACTGGGAAGTTGCTATAAGGTCCCCCTGAAGCCGTCTCTTTCCCAGGCTGATGAAGCCCTGGTCCATCAGCCTCTTCTCACAGGGCAAGTGCTCCAGGCCTGACCAGCTTGGGGGCTGACCTACTGGAGAGCAGCTCGGTGGAAAGAGACCGGGGAGTCCTGGTGGACAACAGGATGACCATGAGCCAGCAATGTGCCCTTGTGGCCAAGAAGGCCAATGGCATCCTGGGGTGCATCAAGAAGAGTGTGGCCAGCAGGTCGAGGGAGGTCATCCTCCCCCTCTACTCTGCCTTGGTGAGGCCACACCTGGAGTACTGTGTCCAGTTCCGGGCTCCCCGGTTCAAGAAGGACAGGGAACTGCTGGAGAGGGTGCAGCAGAGGGCTACCAAGTTGATTAGGGGACTGGAACACCTCTCTTATGAAGAAAGGCTGAGGGAATTGGGTCTGTTTAGTCTGGAAAAAAGACGGCTGAGGGGGGACCTTATCAACATTTATAAATACTTAAAGGGTGGGTGTCAGGAGGATGGGGCCAGGCTCTTTTCAGTGGTGCCCGGCAACAGGACAAGAGGTAATGGGCACAAACTTGAGCATAGGAAGTTCCACCTAAACATGAGGAGGAACTTCTTTACTTTGAGGGTGGCAGAGCACTGGAACAGGCTGCCCAGAGAGGGGGTTGAGTCTCCATCTCTGGAGACATTCAAAACCCTCCTGGACACGTTCCTGGGCAAACTGCTCCAGGTGACCCTGCTCTGGCAGGGGGGTTGGACTAGATGATCTCCAGAGGTCCCTTCCAACCCTATGATTCCATGATTCTATGATCATGGTGGCCCTCTGCTAAACTTACTGCAGTTAATGGATACCTTCTTGTATCGGGCAACCCAAATCTGGGGGTGGGATTCTAGATGCAGTCTAAAACCCACTGGTGCCATCACAAGGCAAGGAGAAAGCCCAGGCTGGTGAGGGCAGCAAGGAGGGCAGCACTGCCCTTGCTGGCAGCAGTGTGCACCAAGAACAGCTTGTACGGCTCTTGTGCAGGATTGGCAAAAGTGACAGCTTGGGACTGCCCATAAGGACAGTCTCTTCGTGCATTGGCCAGGCTCTTCTGGAACTAACGAATCTCGGGTTCCCTTTTCCATCTACACCCCCATTTTCGTGTAACCCTTTCCACACAAGGGTTGTATTTCCAGAAGAAAACCTCAGGTGGCAGCAGCATCATAGCTTTTGTAACCGGTCCTGGTTTTAGTGCAATTCTTCCTTGTGCCACCAGCCACTAGAATTTGTTAAGGAGGGGCCCTGGTACTTAACAACATTGTTAGCAGATCATCAGCCTATCGAAGAGTGAAAGTGTTCTTTTCTGGCTTATTTAGTAACGTGCGTATCTCCTTTGGAAATCCTTCTATATCTATGTTTTATATATTCATGCAGACAATGCATATTTTTATATATTCAAGTAAGATGAATGCGTATAACTTTACTGGCTCTTGATGGGAGCTTGAGATGATGGTAGCTGCTTACTTTGGGTTGATAATGTGTTTGGGTTGAGTTAAACCTCTTAGAGCATTCTCTGAAAGACTTTGTGTCTCCTTTCAGCTAAATAGTCGCCCACTTTCTGATTTCTTGTATGTGACCGCAAAGGAGGGAGGAAGGTATTCAAAGGACTGCTAAAAGGGCAGTAGGAAATCCAAAAGGGAGGAATCTGGGAGTAGAGCAAGCAACAAAAAGTTAGAAGGGAACATGGTGAGAGATATAGGAGGGAGAAAGCACAAGGGAGGAAAAAGCTCAAGCCTGATTGGAATACGAGTTGTTTCTCGCAGCTCTGTTTTCGGGGCTCTTGAACACCTGCAGTTCCCCTGCACTGCTTCAAGACACCGTGTTGCAGAGATCAGCTTTGGGATTTCCTGCTGTTCTCACTTGCAGTGACTCTGTGTCTCCATCTAATTGGGTTTTTTAGGCACTGGACAGTAGAAAATTCTCTCTTTACTTTGAGTTTCACTGCCAGTCAGCCAAGATCTTTGAGGTCTTTCACATAGTTTCCCCTTTCAGGCTCCTGCCATTAAAGTATATCTGTAGAAAAGAATAAGCACCAAAACTTTCTGTTCTCTCCTCCCAAAACAGACAGGTGAGCAAAGAACATTCCTCTTGAGCGTAGTGGTTTTGAAGTCACATTCCTGTGACTGGACAGAAGAGAAAAGCAGTTTAAGGATTAGCAGAAAAATTGCCACTTAAGGGAGACTGGCGACGGGTCATTTCTCCAGCCTAGCCCCAAAAAGACCACACTTCCTGATACCCAGAAGAGCTTTCCACCTTCTTTTACTTGACTGCAGCACTGGAACAAGGTCGTCATGCTCTTATGGGAGTGAGGAATGGACACCAAAAGATGTCAGCTCCTTCTGCACTGGAAAATAAAGAAAATGGTAAGTTTCTTTAGTTTTAATGGGCTGTGATGCATTTTTGGCACGTCTGCTACATTTGATAGTGATTACAGCAGTGCCTTTGACGCTGTAGTGTCCATCTGTTCGTGTCACCTTGGCCTGGTTTAGACAGAGGTGAAGTCATTATTTGGAGAAGCACATGGACGTAAAGTGACTGAAGGTCTGAGAAAGGGGCCGTCCCACTCCCTGCTGCTACTTTAACTACGCCTCAGCGCAGCACTAGAGGGTGGAGAGGAGAACTACAGCCCTACCTGTATCCTCTTTGCCCAGGACTCGGATGAAAAAAGAGGGGAGCAGTTTGCAGCCACCTGCACCATCTCTTGCTGCGTGGGATTCATGACGGAAAGGAACGGGTGGTAGGCTGCATGCATTGGCATTGCTGTTTTAGAGACTGCTGCCAAGTATGGATAATAATAATAATAATAATATCAGGGAGTGTAGTGCTAGGATGAGGGGAAACGGTTTTAAACTGAAAGAGGGTAGGTTTAGATTAGATATTAGGAAGAAATTCTTTATGTGAGGGTGGTAAGACCCTGGAACAAGTTGCCCAGAGAAGCTGTGGATGCCCCATCTCTGGAAGTGTTCAAGACCAGGCTGGATGGGGCTTTGAGCAGCCTGGTCTAGTGGCAGGTGTCCCTGCCCAGGGCAGGGGGGTTGGAACTAGATGATCTTTAAGGTCCCTTCCAGCTCTAACCATTCGGAGATTCTATGAATGCCACTGCTCAGCATAGTTTGCAGAACACATCCAGGAAGTGGAGAAATTAGGATGGAGTGATGCTGCGTAGATGGCATCTCAAAACTGGTGCTTTTTTTTCAGAGCGGTGGGTGATCTCAGTAGGCTGGTCTCCCAGGTCAGCATCCTAGAAACATCACTTCTCGTCATGCAGCAGGTGGGTACTTGAGCAAGGCCTCACGTCTCAGATGGCGCCGTGAGGTGCAAGGGATGCCCATGGAGCAAGCCAGCCTAAACACTGCGTTGGGTGCTTTTGCTTACTTGGCAGAAGTACAGGCACATTCTCACACTCTGTCCACGTTGATGTCCTACCCGAGCAGATCCTCCTTGAGTCCTTGGTACTCAGATCATCCGGGTTCTGGCCTGCGAGAGGTCCCAGAGGCATCAGCAGGGCTTCTCAGTCTGTGGCAGAGCTGAACGCAGCCGCAGCATCGGTTGGGTCTCCTGGACCAGCGCTGCTGAATCGCGGTGCGGAGCGGAGCAGGCATCTAACTCAGTGCCATCTGCTGAGCCCATCCTCTCCTAGCACCCCGGCACCCAGTCCAGGTCCTTCTCACCTGAACGACCAGTGGTGGTGTATGTTAAACATTTGGGCAAGACAACAGGCGATTTTGCATCACAGGTGAAGTATGTGAGGCTCCAGTTTTTTCAATACAGGAAAGAATGGGATGAAGAGTACAAGAACCTCACAATAGCGTTTCCTCCCATAGTAACGGTCTTCTAAAAACTTCAGAGTTATTTCTAAGTAATATACATATAAACAGCCCTTTTAAAATTAATTATTCACTGGAGAGGATTTTATGTCATCTTATAAATTCACAGCCTAATTAAAATACAATTGCTGGTCTATTAACTATCCGATTTACCCGTATTTCTTCATGTTTTATTATTACAAAGCACAGTATTTTAAATTGTGACTTGACTTCGGCATGGAGTTTATATTAATGTATAATTGTTGTTTTTACTTGTATCTGTGAGGAGAATTACGAGATTTCCCTGGACAGCCTAACAGATATTTTGCATAAACTGATTGTCTACTGTTTCAAGCTCACATAACTTCTTCCACTTTTGGAAGAAAAAATTGCCAATCTTCCAGAATTGCATGCATTCATTACATGTGAATTGGCACTTTTATTTAATTTGGGTCGCTTACAAGGTGGTCTGTGCTCCCACACACTGTATCTTGTTCTTGCGTATTTTGAGGGGAAGTTTCTCTAAAGCACCGATTAAGTCATTGTAAAATATGAGGCAGTCTACATAGGTCTGGGGATTCGGGGGGTGGGGGAAGGACTTAACTCCCAATAAGAAAGCTAAACTGATTAGAAAATAGAAAGCAGAAATAGTTGGATGAATGTGGAGCGTACAAAATGACTACAATTGGGTTCTGACAGGTTTTTTTTTGTGTTGCAGTGGGAGGACCACAGAGCCATAAATGAATGTGAAAACAGGAGCCTCAGGCAAAGGTTGTTTCCTTGTGATGCGTGATGGGGAAGACGGGTGAGGAAGGCCAACGTCTCCAGCCTTCTCTGCAGTGGGAAGTTTTAGAGCTGTTTTAGCAACGTGGAAATGGCGTTTTGTGCTTGAAATGGAGCAAACACTGCTGCAGACAGACTTTCGGGTGCTTTCACAAGGTGTCACAGAAATCTCTCCAGATCAGGTCCCCACGTCCCAGCAATCAAAATCTGCCTGCTCTGCTGCGGGCCTCTGCTGTCGGGCTGCAGCAGTGGGAACTTCAAATAGAAAAAATCAGAGCAGGTTCATGCTGTCTGCTGCGAAGAGCGCGGGCCTTCGAGACACTGAAGGAGCTGCCAGGAGTTTCATGTATGACCAGCATATCTTTAAAACAACAGCCAGGGTTCAAGTGCACCTTCAGGCCAGTATGGCCCGAGGAGCCATGTAGACGGTTTCGGATACGTAATTACTCTCTCTGACTTCAGCAAGACTTCTCAAATGCTTGATATTTCAAACATGTTTTAAGTGTGGGTCGATGTCACAAAACTGTGACAGCTTGACATCTCACGCATGACTGACTTGTGACAGAGGTGGCAGAATGGCCAAGTGCTTTAATAGGCTCTGTTTTGCCATCCCCTCTTCCCTGGAGGAAGGGATCTTTCCCCAGAGAGACACGGGTTTATAGTCCATATGTTACTAATTATTCAGGTGCAGCGATAAGCAGTGCACACACGTATACATGCACTTTTTTCTTTTTCTGTGTCAATAGTTATACTTAATTTTCATAGGCGTACAGAGAAACAGCAAAGTCACAGAAATGCAACACAGAAAAAATAAATGAGTCAATCAGAAGTCAAGACAGGCTGTGGTCCGGAGACTACGATGAGAAGGTGCAACCACTGCAGAAATCTTCACTGAGACGGCACCTACATTCTTTGCAAATCAGAACTTTAAATAGGGTGGGAAAGGATACGGCAAAAGGAAAGACATAAGGAAAAAACAAACTAGCACGGAATTAGTACAGCACAGAGATCACTGTATGCTAGCACAAATCATAAGAGAGAGGAAAGCTACAAAAAAATTGGGAGGGGGAAATACGAATTTTCCAGACAGTGAAAGTGGCAACATAAAATCACAGTTCAAAGCCCAACACATCACATCATATAGGTGCAATTAAAGCTGCCCAGTAACATTGCTTTATGGTTTTGAATAGAAATAAACAAGAAACTGCAGAGGACTATCCTATGCCAAAATTGTGTCATTTAATAGATAGCTTTGACAGATATACAAATTCTGTAAACTAAGATGTGAATGTGGATTTATAATGGAGGAGCATCAAGCTAAAAGAATCATGTCTTGATGAAGCATTCACTAACTGCAAAAGCAAAGTGAACGCAGGGGCAATACTAACTGTTTGCCAGGACTCCATTGTACTCGGCACGCTGTGAATGGAGACTCTCAAAGCCCAGTGTCTCAGAGAGTTTACAACCTAAATAACATAAAACAGATGTTAGAAATCAATCCGTGACCCACTGAAACTAACACAAGGTTTGCACCGATTTCAGCGAGGCTGGGTATCAGCCTCTGTGTGGTGTAAGAATGAGATTAACAGATCTGAAGGCAAGAACCACTCTGTCATCTACTCTTCTCCATAATGCAAAATTTAGGATTTCCCTAAATTCTTTACTTAAAATCCAACTGCTATTGACCTAACACACAACTTTTAGACAAGTGTCCGGTTTTATTACCTATACTTTTATCAGTAAAGAACTAATTTCCTTAGTAATAGGCCTATTTAACAAAGTTTCCCAGTTTTCATCCTGAGATCCACCAGTGGTTAGCCCATTTAAGGCATGACACTGGCACCTCTTTAGCTGCATAGTCAAAATGTTATGCTAGGTCCTGTCTCATACAGGTATCTACATGTATTACATTCATACCACTCCCTTGCCAACAAAATTTACAATTGGTAAAATGGGCAAGTTAGAAAGCATTGTTTGTTGGGTTTTTTTAATCTTAAATCCACTTTGATTGCATCCATGATAGTATGCTGCAAATCAAGAACTAAAAATGGGTTTGGCACGACAGTGACAGAAAGCCAATCAACCTGCAGGTCAGCATTAGTCCTTTAGACTTCAAAGGCCACCTAGTAATTACAGCATCTCCTGCCAACCGCTGATGAAATATAGCAAAATCCACCAAAAGTCTTTTTCAGTCCCATATGCCAAAGATCTTTTCTGTCAAATTAAGCTGGGTGCAGGAAGAAATTACCAGACAACCTTTTAATCCTGCCTGTGCAAAGGTTGTGATTCAGAAAGCTGCTGGGAAAGTCAGTGACTCTCAAGAGTGCCAGCAGGGACAATGTGAAGCCCTGGAGGGTTTGCCTAGGACAAATGTTATAGAAGATAATATTCCAGGGCAAGGAAGAGCTGAAAAAAACCCCACAAAGGCTGAAATTAGAAATTGTGTGATGTCAAAAGGAGTCAATAAAAAATAAAGTATATCTTGATAAAGCGTAAAAGATAATATTTCAAAATTCAGAGGAAGCTTCAAATTAATTGTGTTATATTTGATTCCGCATGAGACCATAGGTCCAGATTCAGAGGATGAGCTGGCAATTCTGGATATGCCTAAACCGCACAATTGGACAGTGCAATGCTTTCTGAACTGTCTTTCAAACTGAGAAATACAGCATGGATTCAATCAATGACAGCTCCAATCTTTTCATCTAGCCGGGGGACTCAATAGAAAATTCATAGTAGACTTAGGTTCATGTGTGCCTGAATGTCTGTCTTATAATGCAATGGAGGTTTAAGAGGACAGTACCATACAAAGTAAGAATGCTATAGATTATTTATCATCAAGATAACACTAACAAGATGAGAAGATTTAATTGCAATATGTTGGGAAATAGAAAAAACAGCCATTACTGTCAAAGACCTTGTAGCTTTCTGCTATTTGGTCCCTTCTTCCTCAGCCAAAGTTACCACATACGTATCTCTGCAAGTTTGGGAATGGTCAACAAAATCCCCTCTAAGAGCTGCTGTGTGGGTGTGTGGACACACAACGACTTTGCAATACATGTGCCGAACTTGTTTTTCAACACAAAAAAAAAAGTCTGTTTTATTCAACTTCATCATAAAATGGTTTTGAAGTTACACAGTGAAGTCTAACTGCTAGCTTCACTAAAGAAATCACTGGAGAGGAGGAAGGAAGAAACGCCTAAATAATCCCTTAAGAAATGCAGTAGCAGTATAGCAAGAGACTGAGAAATCATTCATTTGCAGTCTTAGTGCCCAAACAGAAGCCAGAAATGGCGTGCTCTACCTTCCACTGGAGTATGTAGTCTGAACAAGAAATAAGTTGGGTGAGTTTGGGAGAGGCTGTGATTCGCACACTGTCCATGCATGGCCGAGGGCTTCCCTCATGTGCGCCCTTGAGCCTAATATTGAGGCAAAATGGCCCAACCTTCCCAGCTCACCATCCACCACCACAGTCTGAATATATAACTACACAAGCACTCACAGGAGACCCTTGCTTTACGTGTCTTCCATGTGTCAGTCATGGCGCATCTCAGCAGCTCATCTTCTTGAGGAACTGCTGCGAGTCTGTGATGTAGGCATCAGGAGTTCAGCACAGTCTCCCTGTTTTAATTTTCAATGAAATACCAGACCCTTACATTACCAGATTAACCATGGAGTCAGATAATAGCTGACTGGTGTGTCTAAATATCTACTCTAATATTATTGTGCAGATGTAAGATCTCTGTGTAGGAATGTTAATTTCTACCCTTTTCCCCTAAGACTGTAGCTACTGCATTGAAAGAAGGAGACTTCCAAAATTGCAGGTATTTTCCCTTTGTGTTACCTGTGGTGCACATCTGAATTTCAAAACCACCTTTTATCCAGCTATATATAAATTACCTTTCCTTTGCCATCACCTTGGTCAGAATGAAATCCATTTACATGTTAATATTTTCTCCTCGTGGATATTTTACATTTTTTTGCTGAAGTATTGTATCATAGATTAGTATCCTGCCATTACCTTGAAATGCCTATTGCAGCCTTGGCAATAGGCTGTATTAAAGAACTGTAGACAGGTCGTATCCAGCTTTCCCCAAGAACACCAGACCTGTCATGGGAAATGAGCACGCAGAAGGCCCTACCCAAGGGATCTGAATTTCTACCAAGACTGTGTTATACCATGTGTTGTTGACGTGCTGGCTAATGACTAAGGCTAGTCCTGTTCTGGTTACAGTTGGTGAGCGTAGCACCCAACTGTCACATGGTACTGGCTCTCATTTTTGATGTAAGTTTCTAGATTATGTTGGAAGGAAGTTAAAACCACACTTAATTGTTACTTTTCTTTGTAAGATGTGTGGCATGGGAGCAGAGTGAGTCTCATTACAAGATGAGACATTGCAGAGATCATAGAATCATAGAATGGTTGGAAGGGACCTTAAAGATCACCTAGTTCCAACCCCCCTGCCCTGGGCAGGGACACCTCCCACTAGACCAGGCAGCTCAAAGCCCCATCCAGCCTGGCCTTGAACACTTCAGGGATGGGGCATCCACAGCTTCCCTGGGAAATACGTTCTAGTGTCTCACCACCCTCATAATGAAAAATTTCTTCCTGCTTAATAAAACACCATGGAAATAAAGCATTGCTCCATAGATGGATTTGACACCAGGGAAGTGTAAGAATTGCTGCACCTTTTCCCAGAGTTATTTGTGGCAGCATCATTTCCTTGTGCTGTGCCCCATGTCACTAACCCCTTTGCTCTCCAGGCAAGGACACAGGGCAAGTGACTGGAGAGGTCTGCGCTACCAGGTTGTGGCAACCTGCCACCATCCAGGAGGGCCCTTTGAGGCAGTCCTCTGCTTTTCTGCAGCACAGGGCTGTGGCTTTTCTGTGCGGGATCCTGCTGGCCAGCAGATCCAGGTAGCTGGCTATGCTGGGATCTTGGGTCTGGGAGCAAGCAAAGGCTTTTCAGGCAAAAGAGAGAAAGTGGTGGTGCTTGTTGCAGGTGCTTCTCAGATCCAGGGACATGAGAACATTCATATGTAAAAGGCAAAGGATTTGGAGGAAAATGGTGAAATGGCAGGAAGTCTGAAGCTGACGGAGTCTTGGGCTCTGGTTTTGCGTGCAACTTTTATGATGGGACAGAGAAAGGCAAACGTGTGTGTGGTAAAAGGGGAGGGAAACATGTGGAGGATAAAACTGGTGGGAGACTCCTCTTCAGCCCAGAGGTTTGGATTCCTTGTGTTTTTGATTTAGCAAAGGTTTCTTGTGGCATTGAAACAGGAGTTGACCTGAAGTTTCTGCCAAGGTAATGGTGAAGGATGGGGGATCACATGCGAACCACTAGCAATACAGGAGTGAGACTGAGGAGCTGATAACACCCCCAAGACCGCAAATCAGAGCTCTGTGAATGTACAGTCCCTATAAGAGTAATCCTGTAGATAGGATTCCGAGCTGAGATGTCAAACACCGAACTGAGTATTACTGTGGGCAGCAGTGAGGGCTGTAGAGGTCAGGCAGATACCAGGATCTATGATGCTGTGAGGTGCAGACCTTGCCCATACAACAGAATCTTCCCTCCAACAAAACCCCTCCATGAACATGATGGTTGGCATCCATCCATCCTGACAGCCTCAGGGAAAGAGCTGGACCCAGTTTCTTCCTTGTGGCATCTTACACAGAGCAAGACAAACATGCGCATGTATTATTAAGGGACTGTGAGGCAGACATAGTGTTTGTCACATTCCAGAGAGCTGATAAATGCTTTTCCCAGTTGAGAGGGATTTCTACAGCTTTGCTCCTTGCCCAGAATGGTGATTGTGCTGGGAAGAATGGAGGGGAATCATTTCTAGTAACACTGTTCCTGTGTGTATATAAATATTCCCTGGCTGGGGGTGGCTCACCACACAAGATGGCAATCCATGCTTCCCTTCCCCCTGCCTTCCCCCTCCTCCTCACATCTCTACCAGCACAGCAGATTCCAATAATAAACCCATCACTGTGAAAGCCAGGTGTCATCCAAATTCATTTGCTGCAGTGTTTGATCTATCCTCTGCTTCAAGATACAGGTTTCAGAGCATTTATGAGATGCACTTCGCAGCTTTGTATCATACAAGACATTCTGCAGCATTTTATGAGCTGCGTTTTATAAAATTTTATCAAATATTATGTAGAATATTTTAGCAATAAGCTATTTTTTAGGGGATCAGTTCCAGTACAAGCTTGCATACATATGAAAGTGCACAGAGAAAATGTGAACATCCTCAAAACACTGTTAACACTTCACCTTCTGGAAGATCTTTGCTGGGTAATTTATTTTGTTGTGGAGCTTGTACAGTCCACAGGGAAAATAAAATGGGATATAAGGCACAGTGATTGCTTTACTATGGCTATTTAGCTTTACAAAGCGGAGGTGCCTCAGTTCATCCACTGTCCTCCGCACTGCGGAGCAGTCCAGGAGGGATCATGGGCTGAATAGCATCACCTTATTCCTCACTGGGATCCCCTCGGCTTTCTTGAACAAGCACCATCTCTGTTTCCAGGTCTCGTCAACCGCTGACACATCCTCCATTTGGCGGACTGACCGTACAGGTGCACCTGCAGCTCCGACTCTTCTTGTTGCAATTATTTGTCTTCCCCAGTGCCAGGTAGAGCACATCATGTGCCGCCAGGCCCCACACACCTGCAGTCCACAGCCCCCCCTCCACCTTTCAGACACTCCAAAGTGCAAATTACAGAGCAAATTACATCAGGAATTTGGGACTCAAACAGTTAACGTCCCCCAGTGGTGGGAAGCAATTAAGAAGTGGCACCTGAACACTGTGGGAATCTTTTTTTTTCATGGAAATGAAACAAAAAATCCAGTCATTTGTTAATTTTCTCAGCCTATATCTAAACCCATGCATAGGTAAGATCCATCTCAGCTTCTCAAAGTCTAGGGAGGGAAGGGGAGGATATCTGAAGATCTCCTTGCAGTTGCACAAAACCAAGGCCAGGTGCTGAGGAGCAGAGGCGTTTCTCCAGTCTTTTTATGATGCTGGTCCTTTCCGAGGTCAGGGTTTCAGGTCTCCTGGGCTGCACTCCCCTGGCTCAGGCAGCTCAGAAAAGCCTTGCAAGAAGCGCTGTGGTGCGGGAGTCCCTGCACCCCTGCAGACAGACATCTCGGACACAGCACATGTCCTCATGCCACGAGGGGTCACCTTCTGTACAGCTCTCTGGAAGAGGCAGACCAGTCCCATTTAGCAAAGTCACTATGAAATATTCAACTTTGTGTTTAATTTTTAAAGTCTTCTCCCATTTGTTTAGTGGAAGCTGAAACACTGCCATCACTGTCAAGCCCAGGAGCAGTGTTGTCTTGCCAGATCTTTTTGAGTTTACAGAAAATGGCAATATTCATACTTGCATTACAGAAGCAGAAAATAAAATTGAACATGGCATTAACATTTGCAGCATGAAAATTCAGATCACTGAACGCAATGTGAAAGTTATTTAAGGTCCTAATAATCTATACTTTGCACACTGCTGATGATGTGTCACGCCAGTTGTTTTGAAGGATGAACTCTCTTTAGAGTTCCTACAAAGGAAAGGAAAAAAAATGATGAAAAATAAAATCAATACACTCCAAAAGAAATCCAAACAAAAAGAAAGCTGAATAGGAAGCAATATAAGATATCATTTTCATCCATTAACCAAGTTAAAAAACAAACCCCCACACTTCAGGGCTAGTTTTAGATAACTTATTCCTAAATTGCTTTCTGTCTGTTATTTACAAAATTCCTGCATTAGTAACTTTTTTTGCAGGTATCAATTGCTAGTTATTACTTGGTTATGTCAATGAAAACAAGAAAAACCTCAGGGAATAAATTCTTCTATTGGAAGACACTAACAAACCAGACCACCTTCTCTAATAATGCTGTAGCAGAGGATCATGAAATATGTAAGAAGCATCTTAAAATAAAAATTGCACTGCATTAAATACATGGTTTAGGTGGTCACCATGTTTCAAGCAGAGATCTGCTATGCTTACAGAGAATTGAGCAATTGTGAGCTTTGTTCATCTTCACAACCCCTGTAAGTTTTGGGAGAAATTGTCTCTGCGCTAGCAGAAGTCTGAGGAAAGCATTTTGAAGAAAACTGTCTCTCATTTATTAATATAACAAAGTGAGTCTGATGGCTTAAATAAAAGAACAACCCTGGCAGCAGCCGAGCTCTTACAACCACTATTTTAAATCAAAGAGGAAGGAAAAACCCTATATATAAACTCAGTGACAAGGAGGAATCTGTAAAGTCAAGGATAAGAACGGAGTAAAAGAGGGAGAGGCAGGTATCGTGATGGCTGGCAAGCAGGAACCTGTCACCGTTACGGATGAGGAAGTGATACCCTGGTTTTCACGGTACACTAATGAAGAAGTAATGCAGGTTAGGTAACACCAGTCATTCCAGCACATTGAGGCTTCTGTTGTTTACACTGTTCTCTATTTTATATGAATATTTAATCCCAATTATGCTTTTTGATTCTGTGCCAGTAGTCACCGATGTAAAGTGCAAGTACAGTATATTTCAGGAGCACTCCCTGGTAGGTCCGATGATTAGCTAAGGGTCTTAGGAGAAACATGAGGGATGGTCATCAAAAATGTCAAGCCTCCCAAAATTAACAAGGTAATGAATTCTGACCTGAAAGTGGGAAATATTTCAAAGCTATGGGAGGTAAAAAATGTAGCTCTCACTCAGCAATTCTAAGATGAAAAATACATCTTAATCTTTCAAAAAGATTACATAAAATAATTGCTTTAGACAGCTTTGAAGAGTCCTCTTGGGACTCTATTTCTACAGTTTCTGGCTTGCCAGACTTTGTTTTCAACTCAGGAGAAACGCAGTTGCCGCTGTGAGGCTCTGAGAGTCCCAGACCCCTCTCCTGCTCCAGAGACTGGACCACTGAGAGCTCAAGCTGGAGCTGGGCTCTGGCACTCCATATTTTGGGCACTGAAACCAACCCTGGAGCCCTGCCTGGTGGATGCTGCCACCGGGAATTGCAGCCGGACCACGCATGAGGCCAAGAGCCTGAGGAGGTGGCCAGGGAGGAGCACCCAGCATGGTGCTTCAAGGGCCACTCGTGGTCCGAAACCCCGTCCATCTTTGGAGATGGGCACACACATCAGCTTGGAGCCTGTGGCTTGGGAGGGAGGCTTGAAGAGCTGATCTGGCATGAAAGAGCCATCAGAGAAGATGTCCACTCGAAGCCCGGGACCTCAGTGCCCTGGACCAACCTACAACATCAGGCTTTGATCTTGCTCCTTTTCTTTTACTTTCCACCTAGGAATCTTTAATCTTCCTAGGTATCTAGGAGGGCTGCTGAAGCAGATCCCACAGGGAAGTTAGGAGGAAAAACACACCAGCACTGGATCCTCACTGGGCTTTGGGTTGCTCAGATCAGGTCCATGTGCAGAGACATGGGAAGCTTTGAAGTAAATAAGCTAGGTACCCAGGGTGTTTCAATAATTCAAGAATGAGGGAATTACAGAGGGGGCTTGAGTTGTAATTTTGGTTTTATGTGCCTAACCTCTGCTTAAATTCAGGTGCCTTCGAAGATTTTAAATCTGGCTCTAATTTGAAACGCACTGCTACAAGCTCCTTCCTCACTGTCAGATGAAAAGCAAGGGCTCTGGGAAGTTGTCTGGGGAAAGGTAAATCTTTTCTGTCACACTGAGCTACTGTGCATGCCAAATAGAATGAGGTAGCTTTAAAGGATTTTCCCAAGTCAGCTCAGAAAAAGTGATTATATAGGATTTATGAACCAGCTTCTCATAAATTTAATAATGATTCACCATTTCCTCCACTTACTAGATTGCTTAGCACTGATTTGGATGCTCTGATAGAGCAGCATTAATAAGAAGCTGCGTGATTTACCTTGAGGTGGTATTTCATTCTCTGAAGAAACATCTCTGATCTCAGAATGAAGGAAAATAAAGCTTGCATAACAGAAGGTATAAATATGGTGTATTCAAGAAATATTTTTAAACTGCTGTTCTCAGAGCTGTTTCAAATGAATCTGGATTTCTCCCCTAAACCCTATGACAAGTCAGGAAGAGAGCCAAAGTGCATGAAGCATAGCTAACTGATCAGAGAGTCTCTTTAAGGTGAAAGAATTTAGGGAGGTATCACCTCCAAACTGTTCTGTCTGCTTGCCTCATCATATTTAGAATGAACGTGCTTCACCTGTGTCATTGGGAAAACAGGCCATTTAGCTTAAACTGCTGCCCAAAGCGGCTAAACTAAGCTGACTGACTTTGTGCAGGAACAGATGAGGGCTCGGACAGCTGGGTGTCTGCCTTCACCTTGGTGGAGACTGACAGAGCAGGAGAAGCAGATGGGGTGTGATAACATCTGGTCCATCCAACCACAGTCTAAAGTCTCAGCTCCAATCTTTACTGCCACTGCAACTGGATAAAAGTGTGGTTAATCAAGAGGTAGAAGAGTGATATAAGCAATACATCAACACATCAAGGTCTTAATTAGTGTTAATTGAGAGCAGCCCTGAGGAGAAGGACTTGGGGGTATTGGTGGATGAGAAGCTCAACATGAGCTGGCAATGTGTGCTCGCAGCCCAGAAAGCCAACTGCATCCATGGCTGCATCAAAAGGAGTGTGGCCAGCAGGTCGAGGGAGGTGATTTTACCCCTCTACTCCACTCTTCTGGGATCCCACCTAGAGTACTGTGTCCAGCTCTGGAGTCCTCAGCACGGGAAGGACATGGACCTGTTGGAATGGGTCCAGAGCAGGGCCACAAAGATGATCCGAGGGCTGGAGCACCTCTCCTATGAAGACAGGCTGAGAGAATTGGGGTTGTTCGGCCTGGAGAAAAGAAGGCTCCAGGGAGACCTTATAGTGGCCTTTCAGTACCTGAAGGGGGCCTACAGGAAAGATGGGGAGGGACTCTCTCAGAGAGTGTAGTGGTAGGACAAGGGGTAACGGTTTTAAACTGAAAAAGAGGGAAGATTTAGATTAGATATTAAGAAGAAATTCTTTACTGTGAGAGACACTGGAACAGGTTGCCCAGGGAGGTTGTGGATGCCCCATCCCTGGAAGCGTTCAAGCCCAGGCTGGATGGGGCTTTGAGCAACCTGGTCTAGTGGGAAGCATCCCTGCCCATGGCAGGGGGGTTGGAACTAGGTGATCTTTAAGATCCCTTCCAACCCAAACCGTTCTATGATTGTATGATCCTATAATGGAAATAATTTAAAAAGGAAACATTATTACTAGGAAAGAAGAAAAAAACCTGTTCTGTTCCTGACCAGTACTATGTTGGAAGGTAAACACCCTGAATCCCATCAAGCTGGTTGTACAACCACTGAAAAATCCTTTTTCATAAACACCTTCTTCTTTCAAACTTAGTAGCAGTGGAATATGTTGGCATCATTCAAAATACACACATGAAATTTGAGTCCTACTGTGAATAGTATTGTGGAAGAATGATCTGGTACATTTGCAGGTGTGTTGTCTTTCATTAATTCAATATCAGATCCAATACATGACAAATTCAAAGATTTATTCTAGTCAACAGTCTTGAAATCCTAGCTGGGCTCTGAAATTACTGACTGTACCTTCATTAGTAATAAAACCACAGTCTGAATATAAGTGGTTTGTGTTAAAGAAGCCAGGGCCTCTCCTAAGCACTCTCACCTATGAACAAAACAAGTCAGAATGTAGCAAACTCCATTCTTCGTTAGAACCAAAAATACAAGTATGTTGTCAAGTAAGTATGCCTCATGGGAACAGCTCTCTTAAATTAAAAGTAAATATGTGAGAGGAGTTTAAAATTTTTAAATCTACCACATTAATATAAACATTTTTGTGTTATTGTCTGAACAGATGTTACATGAGCAGACTCATACACAAAGGGGCAGGAAAGTGTAAAATTATTCCTTCATTTGTTAGAAAACCTTTGCCACATCATGGCAATAAATAATTTTCTCTGTTTTACATCTTAAAACAAGCTTTTCTGGGACCATTTTATTATTAAACAAATAATTTTGGATGTAAAGACCTCACTGTATAGAATATGTGCATCATTACTGTTTGGGGCATTATGAACACTCTGTGAGTTGTGCTAATACAAGAAAAGAGAAATCATGATTCATTACTAGCTTCATAAGGTGTGGGATTTACCAGTGGATTCAGTCAGTGTTTTGCCTTTCTCCCTGGAAAGCTGTAGGTGAAAGGAAACTTGCTCATAATTACTAATCAAAACTCCAGCCAGGAGCTGGTGTCTTAATGAGCTTTGGTGGAACAGTGTTGCTTATTAAGAGTTGAGATTTCAAGTGTTGGTTTGTTGGGTTTCTTTCCTTGAAAAACTCCTATGGAAAGTCTCCCTTACTTTGCTTTGTTTTAGATTAATTTTCTACTTTCCCCTTCCCCATCCTCAATAAGAAAGGACCTCTTTTTCTCTTCAATACTCACATCTTCCCCCATTCCTCCATAATTTGGCATCTTCCAAAATTCTTCAGCTTACAGTTCAAAGTAGCCCCCAGATTTGCCTGTGCTGGCCCTCATCCCTCCAGCTCTGCCTGCTCTGTCAGGGCCACCCCAGGGTGCCAGGTGACTGGAGATGCTGGGAGGAGACCCCAGGAGACCCAGGAGAGAAATCTTGACTGAGTTGCAAATGTTAGAGCTCCACATTAGACTTGCTCTTCTACTTTATCTCAGTCTATTTTCCATACGTCATGTCAAATTTTATGCTTCAGAAGAAATAAAAAGTTAATTGCAAAAACTACACCAACCGAAAACTAGGAAACAGCCCTACAAAAAACAGAGCGCGCAACTCACTACCTGTTAAGCTTGTGGTGTATCAACAAAAAGCGAGCAAACATGTCAGTAAAGAAAACAGATTCTGCTTTCAGGGGAATTGCTACATGCAACCAAGAGTCAAAAAGCTTTTAAGTTTTGAAAAATCATCCCATAATTTTACTTCTCAGATGTGACAAAGTCCTGGCCTGGAGTGATTGCTAAAGGTCTAGCACATTTCCAAAGGAAAAGGATATTAGTTGGAGCACTGTATCAAACCCTAAACACAGTGCGTTTCTACCAGTCCATAATGTCTCTGGCATTTTGGTCTGGAAAACTTAATTTTCACTCTGTGTGAGCACCCCAAAGGGAGCTTTATTCTTTATTTTACTCTCTCTCCTATGCTTAAAAAAAAGCAACCTGGTTTGCGCAATTTGGCTGTCATCGCACATTCATTTTCCACGAGTATCTTCTGATCCATACTAGATGCGTGACCCAGCACAGTGTTATGTGAGCATCTTAACTTTTTATTAAGCTCAGAGCTGCCATATCCCTCGTGTCAGAACTACTTCCATCTCTAGGTGCTTTATTTAGGATGGAAGCTGGTCACAGAGAAAATTCCATAGTGTCATTAAATCCCAGTGGATTTAAAATCCTCCTGATGTCTATGCCAATTGCTGCCTGACAGCATCCATCAACAAGATCTCACCACTCTTCTCAGTTTTTCTATTATTCACAAGCCCTTTGGATCAGAGTGCCTGACACAAAAATAAAAGGCAGAGTTTAGTCTGTTATTATCTATCCAGACCTGGAAGCAGCTGGGATGAATGGGAGGACTGCAAGGTTCTTTCCTGTAATGCTGCACTCCATTACTGTCTCTCATCTGCTCCCACTCTATCCCTTCTCCTCTCTAAATCCTCCTTGAAACCTTTGCTTTTCCAACAGAATACCTATTGGGAATGGCTGTCTGAGGAAAAAGAGAAGAATGGAAATTAGTGAGAAGTTAATCTTTGTATTCATTAATTTTGCTGTTACAAAAGAAGATGAACAATTGCATTTAAGATGTTTTTAGCTGTAATCCTAGCACTTCCATCTGCTCATTATGCTTGTAAGACCACATGAAGAATATTGCATTAAATTCATTACCAGGAAAGTATAGAAAAACTGGAGGAACAGTAACAAAAAAGGGTTAGTGCACAACAGTGATTTATTTATGAAGAAAGATTAATAGCTAAATTCAGGAGCCTAGCTGAAGGGAAATAATTGGAAAGGCTCTCAAAGGACCCTCTGGAAACAGGCTCAAACCTCAGACTGTGAAAGTTCTGATTAATTTTTATTTAGTCCTTGTTCAAGAAAAAGCTCCAGTTAAAAATTAAACAGGGGGAAAGTCGCTACAAATATTTTCCAGATCTGAGTATCAAGCAAGGCTTTATATAGCTAACGTGAGCAGTGGCCTTTGGTGGCAAACAGCTGGAAAGCAGAACTGTGCACAGGTAAATGATTTCTCTTGGGAAGCTTTAGTGGTTACCTCTGGACCAGAAAAGCAAACAGCCAGGATCTGTTCTTTGGTCCTGAAGCTGAACTGTGAGAAGGGGGAGAAATGCACTCAGGGCCCGGGCATCTTCTGGGATGGTGCTTGTTGGCACAGGCCAAAATGTGCCAGGGTGCCCACAGCTACCTATAGTGTGGATGATGGCACACCTCTGTTTCAGCCCCGCTTCTGGCCCTGGTTGGTTTGTAAGGATAGATGTAAACTGGGCCCAGAATCATGTCCCACCAGTCACACAGTATCATACTGCTGGCAGTAGAGTGACCTTCTGCTTAGGAAAATAAAAAAAATACCATTAAGCACAGAACATACTAAAGTCTTCAGTCAAATCCTGAGGGAAATATACCCTTCATTTATTCCTCCGAGACAAATAATTTCAAAAAGCAAAGATGAGCAAGTACAAAACAGTATTTAAAACGTATTTACTAATATCCTTTTGTTTGACAGTCTCAAAAGACATTTTCCTTTTCTGAGTCCCATTTCTTTTAAGTTTTGAGCTTATTAACTAGATCTTTGCTGCTTGGTTCACTAGGAATGCAGAGATTACACCATTACAGAACCATATAGCTATGTAAGTTATAAACATAAATGAACAGTCTTAGATTCTCCTGCAAAAATGCAGACTTCTGCAATTCACCAACTATTTCTCCTCCAAACCATTAATTGTGACAGGATACTGGAGAAAAAAAAAAGGCAAACGAAAATATTATCATACAGTCATTATAGTTACCCAAACTTTAATTAAAAATACCACTGGGGTATTTCAGGATTTTCATAGGAAAGCTGGTCTTTGATTTTCTGGTTGTTTTTTTTCTTTTTTCTGTTTTCCATAGCTTTTTCATTAATGGAACACATTGGGATAATGTAGTCTCTTTTTTTTTTTTTTTATGCCACCAAGATACAAACTGTTTTAGAAACAGTACTGCAAAGTATTATCCCCTACGAAACACTGTTAAAGGAGGTTTTATCTGTTCCTGGAGAATTATAAAACAGTTCTGGATTTCTCTCCTGAGAGATACAAACCTGTAAGCATGACATGGAGCCTGGTGAATGAATGTAATATATTCAAGCAGAACTCTTCATACACGTATATTTAATTATAAAAATAGTTACATTTTTTTTAAGTCTGTAGCAGCAGTCATTCTATCCAGAAAGTTTTTTATGTTGGGGTTGCTTTTTCCTCCCTCATAGGGAGGACATAGAAAAGAAACTCACACCACCATTTTTTTAATGTTCTGCAACCACGTAGTTAAGTTAAAGTGACCCTGATCCTACAGATGAGGTCACCATTCTGTAAGGGGAATGTGCCAGATGCTGCAAACATTTTGTGGTCTTGGGAAGAAAGAAGGATGAGACCTCACTTCCTGCTATCTTTTTGGGGGGAAGTTAGCCTTGCAACACCAAAGAAAGTATTCTTGAATATGCTTTTAAAAATTAATCTGTCATGCCTTTGAATAGCAAATAAATGGCCATAAAGAACACTGCCTATAAGAAAGGCAGGTAGGGCTTGTCAGAGCATATTTAGTATCTATTTTCTTGAAAACCTTGAGACTAGAAACTTACTGATTTTTAAAAGTAAGGCTAACAGTCCTATAATCAAAAGTTTCCAAAAAGAAAAAAAAAATCCAGAAGAAATTTCCAAAAGTTTCCAACAAGAAAAAAGTTTCCAAAAGAAAAAAATTCTCAGCAATGTACCTAATCTTAGCATGCTCACCGCAAAAGTGATGCTGATTAACAGCCCCTAGGAATACCAGTCCTACTTAATATTCATAGGCCCTTGAATCAAGTTGGTGTCTCTTGTGTGGATCAAGAGATAACACTATTGTCTGTCAAACACGCTGTACTTAGCATTTTGATGCAGCACAAGCACAAGCAGTTACTGTGACATACTGGCAAAGCCCTTTTAGATAGCTTGAGGAAGTTTAGGATGGCTGCATCCATCAGTTGGACAATCAGGTGCTCCCTAACCGTACCTGAAACTCCTGCTGCCTGGATCGTAGCCTGATCTGGAAGGTACCAGAATTACCTGACAAGAATTGTGGCTAAAATAGAAAAACACTGACCAAAGTCAATCATCTTGCCACCCAATAAATAGTGATGCTAAGTGAGATGCTTTGAGCTCTCCGGGATTTCAGCGGGCTTGTGACACGGTGTCTCCCCCTGAGCTTGGACTCTCAGGGTAGATTTCATGAGGTTCAAAGATTGTCTGCTGATAGATGCCGACGAAGAAGAAGGGTTCAGAGATCATCTGCTGTCAATCACCAATGAAGGAGAAGAGTGAGTAATTCACTAAAATTAGATTTCACCAGGTTCAAAGATCATTTGGTACTATTAATTTACTACAATTTGCAAAAAGAGAAAAATCTTGATCATACGTTAACCTCTATATCTGTGTGTGTGTGTGATTTGATTTAGGAAACTCCGTCATAAGTCTTGTATGACCCCTGCCATTTTTGAAACTCTAACTAAGTTGCTGTGTTGATTACAGCAAATTTTGTTAAATCACTCTGTTGATTGGCTAATGATTAAGTATTGTTAAGTGTCATACAATCTAATCCTGTGATTTAATGTAACAGTCTTAATAAATCTTAAATTGCTGCTACCTCAAAGTTGTGTAAAATCAAGATTCACAGCAAATTGGCGTAGTTGGCAAAATCCTAAATTTAAATTTGCGACAAATTGGCGTAGTCAGCAGGATACAAAATCAACTGATTGGTGACAGTGGCCTTACACTGCGCTCTGCATTAGGTTCTTAAAAATATTACTAGCCTGAGCACGTGAAAAGCGGAAATCTACACATTAAGGGTTTGATTATATCCAATAATAGTTGAGCGTTTGCTATTTGACGCAGCAATTCTGGCTTCTGTGTTAAATACCATGTGCCCTGAGGGACTGCTGAAACAGCTTCTGTCTTATGTTTCTCACAGACAAAAGAATGAGGGGATGCTGAGACACTACACAAAGCTATGAAACAAGAACCATTAGCCAAGGCACAAAAAAAGTCATTGCTGAACTTTTTTGTAAAGGGATGTCATTGTAGAGGGCTACATAGCAGACCGTATGGGTTAGAGGACTGTAAGATTTATGACATTACCAAACATGTTTGACTCTCCTCTACCTTTTAGAAACAGGTTCTTTTAAAGTAGGATTTTTTGACAGCTATTTCAAAACATTTGCTCTGCACACCGCATCAAGGCTTCATCAGGGTTTTTTTGATAATTAAAAGGTTGTGTTGCTTTTTAGATTCTTCTGAAGCCGTTAATAGGGAGCAGTCCTGTGTCAGAACTTTGAATTAAATGCAAAAGAACTTGTCTTTCTTCCTAAAGCTCTGATAATGCTAAGCATGTTTTCCAAGCACGGTTCAACATTATTGCTAATGCCATGGTTTATATTGGCAGAGTTCCAAGTCAAACCACTGTATCTGTCCTGACCGGGGGATCTACCCTACAACCCTCAAGTTTTCAGAAAGCGCATCTTCTAGAGAATTACTAAGTACACTGTAAGATGATGTTCTTATAACAACTCTCATTTTTATTTTTTTCAGTGTTTACATACATCTCAAGATCTACTAATTCAACATCTAACAAAGCATGTGAGACATATATCTCATTCATGGCATGTTTGACATCTTCTGAAATTCATTGTCTGGGGAAAAAACAGTGTCTGTGGAATTATCACTTTCTGCCTTATCTGTAGATATCTCATCTATCTGTGAAGAGATTTCACATGAGAAACTCTGGTAAGCAAGTTTTCATTTATCTGCAGCCCATTTACAGCCACTTTTCACTAGCCATGATCTTCCAAAAGCTTGCCTATGTTGGCATCTGTTTATGGGATCCTGGACCTCCAAAATCACCATCTTCCAGTATTAGGTCATGCTGGTGGTAGCTGACAGCTCCTGGGCCTCATGTCATCTTCCAGGAAGCTCATTACGAGCAGTAAGTATAGCTCACTGTAATTCAGCTCGAGTGCTTGAATTTAGCATCTCAAGCGGCAGCCAGGCTAGGCTGCTGTTGTCCATAATTTCCCTTCCTCAAAAGTGTTGCTATGGAGATGTTTCCTCCATGGCACCCTGAAAAATCATAGGGAAAAGCAAAACCCTTCCGTCTCAAGAGGAATGAAAGTTTAAACCTCTCTCTGCTACTTCTGCCTCCTGAGGTGCTATATACATCACCTACTTTCATGCGCTGAGGGCTTACAGTTGACGCTTCTACATGATAAACCCAGACTTACTTTTAGAATTTGGCAGACAGGAATCTCTTGGATCCCAGCAGAGTATCAGGCAGCAATGAATATCCAAATGAATTTGAGACAGGGAGATCCCCCCAATCCTAGTCAGCTTCAAAGATGAGCTGCCAGTCATCCCTTTAAGGGGGATGTCTGTCATGGGACAACACTAAGAAAGGTAGCAAGTCTTGTTTAATTCTGGAGGCTGGCATTAATATAACCCTTGAGTGTATAAATGGTACCTGCCAGAATGTTCTGAAAACTGCTTTCAGAGTAGGACTTCAAATACCCATTTAAAGGACGGAGATTTATATGTGCATACTTTTTATTAAGTGAAAACTTGCTACTGTGCGTCAAGATACGAATCAGTAAGAGACAACGCAAATGATCTCTCCTTGTTCATTGTGACTATTTACTTTTTAGAGCTTTGTATTTTTTTCCCAATGAATGCAGCAATATTGAATTCAAATTTATAAGTAGATTTTTCCCCATGGACAGAAGAGTAATAACTTCTTTAGTGTCACATCAGATTATACTCTAAGAGTCACGAATTACCATGGCAGTGATATAACAGTGCATTAGGAGGTAAAATCATAGGGTTGTCAAAGCATGTTTTCTTTTTACTATATATTCTTGGCTTTTGGGGTGGAATTTAAAGTGAGACATGATGGAGAAAAAGCCAGGCCTCAAAGCTAATCTAAGATTTCAAAGTATTTTTCAAGCTATGATTTAGAAGCTTCATGACAGAGTAATTTTTGACTGAATGTCCTGGCCTTGTGTTCATCTGTTTTTTAATGCCTAACAATCTTTTCTTGCACGTGTTGTAAATTTCTAAATCTATACAACTGCTCATTTATTTTTATTTTTTTCACTCTTATAACATGACTTTCATGGGTGAAATCCTTCTTGCATTAGAGTTAACAATTTTACCATTGACTTCATAAATTTGAAGATGTACTTTATTCTATTTATGCTATTCTCTAACTGCATGGGTAGCAGTATTGAGTGCAGGGAAGGACGAGAACCAAGCAGATGGGAACGTTAAACTTGGCTACACTGTAGAGATGAGCAAATCATATAGTCCCAAATTTTCAAAAGGATCCTCTTATTCTCAGTGCTTGACCACCTAGCTCTAGAAAACTGACTTTACTTCACCTGAGCAGCAAAAAGTCACATTTTCGAAAATCAAGGCCTACCGATTTAAAGCTGGGCAGACTGAAAGCCATTCATAATCAGTATGCATTGAACCCTCAGCATCTGTTCCTCAGTCTTTACAAAATAGACTATTTCCTTAATGAAATTACAAAGAGGAATGGAAATGTAAGACGCCGTACAGGAATTCAGCATGCATAGTACAGACTGTAGAAGGACAAGGAAATTCCAGAGTCAGGCTTGCTGAATACGGTACTAAGTTTGTATCTTCAGAATAGACTGGGGCACTCAGACATCCAAATTCACTTACACAAATACACAGTTAAACGTGAAATGATGTTTCATAAGAAAAAAGTATCTTAAAGCAGTGATTCAAATGTATCACTGCATAACACCATTAAGCACTTCAGTAAGCTAATGCCTTAAATTTTTTAAATTAACATGAATGTCACCCCTCTCCTGTCTCCCTTTTATAGGCCACGTGTTTTCAGCCTGCCATGTAAAGGAGTTATTTCATTATCTGTGAATTAGGCTGAAGAAAGAATACCATTATTTAAAGTTAACTCACACAAGAACTGAAAAGAACTATTTTGAGACTCTGTTTGTATGAGACTTGAGCTGGTTTTAAAAAACATAAAAATTTTATTTACATGTCTCTGTCTTTTTATAGATATTACTTGACACAGCAATATAGGTATTTCCAGAAACAGAGAGGTGGCAGGGAACTACACTAGGACACAGGGAGAGTCAACTGTGTCTGATTGAGCTGAAGGTGCATCAGTTTTGTAGGGAGGCAAGGGGCAAAAAAAGCGTTACTCTTTGCAGGGTAGACCTGTGGGTGGAGAGGTTCCATGGAAGCAGTCATGATACAATGTTAAAAAGGATCGTGTCTCTTTTAGCTTAGACCAAAAGGAAATGTTGTACATTGAGAAATTTTATTACATATAACTTTTTCTAAACATATGCACAGACAACCTTTGCTACTGTTTTGAAGGGTATATCTATGCTGCTGACAGCTTCTCAGAAGCTGGGCAAACTATCTGCTGCTCTGTCTAGACTGGCACATTATTTAGTGTAATATCAGGCATTTCTACATTGCACTTTGGAGTGCAAAACCACCAATCTTTGCACCAGCAGCTACTGCTTTTGCCTCTCCTTTAACCTGCGTGCCAGTACGCTGAAGTGTCAGCAAGACATCCACAGGGTCTTGCAGTTTAGTTAGTGTGACATCAGTCCAAAGCGAAACAAAGGAGAAACTGGAAGAAAATACAGTTAAAAAATTAAAGGGGGTGCAGATGAAAACACAAGTCAGCAAAATGAAGAAAACAAACCTTATCAAACAAACTTGATTTAATTCTTTGATGAAAACATATACTAGCTGATAGAGGCGCACATGCAGAAATACATCTATGTGTCATTTTGTCAAAAACATAGAGCTACATAATAACATGGCAAGTACTAGTCTGTTAACTACTAACCAGTGAAGAGCAGTTTAAAACAGATCCTAGAAATATTTGCTTTCACCACTAAATAGCAGGATTTCTGGTGGACTTCAGGAGAGACCAATACCAAAAATGGTACGGCTTGGTATTTTCATCGACAAGCTGCAAGAAAACATGAAACTACTGTATACGATAAAGTTTCAGAAAAGGCAAAGATCTGCAGTATTGAACAAAAGCGAAGACTAAGCAGCTATGGGAACTGCCTGGGTTACAATCTGTGGACGTACGGCTGGTGGGAACTCCTGGAAAACGATCTGACAATTATACACAATATAGTATGACTTTGGAGGGCAGCTAGGTGAAATATAATAGGATACGTCGGAAATCTGATTTTATGATTTGATGGTTTTGTGAGCAGGGTCATGTAAAGAGACAGAATTATCACCCGATTTATTAAAAACTGCACTGTTTCTGCAGTAGGACACCAATGTACGAGCACCAACGGCGGTGGGGTGAGAGCTGGGGGTCAAGGCTCAGCCTGTTGTTTCCACCCCTGAGCGGTCACCCCGCAATTACCCATTCTCTGGCGCCGCTGCACAGGCTCCATTACCCGTTACCTCACCGCAACGCATCCGCCGGGCTCCAGACGCCAGTAGGGCCCGCACCTCCAGAGGCGGCACGGGACCCTCAGGGGAGAGCGGGGCCGCGGCCACCACCGGTGACCAGCAGTGGCCCAACGGGCGACACCCGACGCCCCTCAGTGTCCCCATCGCTCCTCAGTGGCCGCACCATCGCTACGTCGCGCTCGACGTCTCCCTCCGCGCCGGGCACGGGGCTGTGGAAGGGCCGGGCGCGGCGGGGCGGGCGGAGGGATCCCGCGGGCGGGCGCGGCGCGGAGCCGGGAAGCGGCAGTATGGCGGGGTCCGGCTGGCAGCCCGCTGCGGCGGTGGTGGAGCTGTGGGGGGTGCTGCTGCCTCCGCGGTGGGTGGTGGCGGCGGCGGCGGGGGGCTCGGAGGAGGAGACGGACGAAGAGGCGGAGGAGGAGCCGCAGTTGGCGGAGGCCGCGTTCCTGGAGGCTACCGGGCCGGAGCTGGCGGCCGCGCTGCCCCCGCGCCGA
>VYZM01000248.1:68967-82393 GCA_013398915.1 Dromas ardeola | reverse complement strand
GGCCGCCTCCCCGCCGGGGCCGGCAGGGTCTTGTCTGCTGGTGTAAGCGTCGGTCAGATCGAAACTCGCTCCTGCCCCGCTTACTGGGTTGATAACCAGTAAAGGGAAAGTGATCCGAAGCGGGTGACAAATCTCGTACAGGCCGTAGAAGTGTCGTGTAATTTGCCCTTTCGTATGGCCATGTATGCAGCAGTAGGAAAACAAAGTTTTTCCAATCAAGTTAACTTTACACAAAAAATACATTTTTTTTCTCTTTTATGACATGTGAGAGCATTGATACATGACATTAATGATTTCCTGTGTTCTGTTTAGTACTTAGAAAAGCAGGTGGCGTTGGAGCAAAATATTCTGCCTTGCAATAAAATTTTATCCGAAACTTGTTTTAAAAATGGCTACATTGAGCTAGGTAACAAGGGGAAAATAAATAGACAAGTTGTTATAGATCAAAGCGCTCCTGGTACTCTGGTTGGGTGAGAAAGAGGTCCCGCTTAAACATAGGTGCTCGCTTTGTTCTGGTTGTAGCATTTAGTCCCCAGTTGTGGATCAAGGAATGGTGTATTAATTTTTGTGAGGGAATGAGGATGGAAAGAGGAGGCAAACCAGGTCATGCAAAATGTTAAGAGTTTATTATATTAATTGGTTATAACTTTTGTGGTTTCAGTTGGTATACAAATGTATCTGAAGACGATGCAGGCGCCGTGATGCAGTACTTTGTGGCAAAACTGTTTAAAATTGAATTGCAAACTTGACTTGGGATAAATGGTGTAATACTAAACCATATGCCAGTGTGTTTAATTGGCTTAATAGATATTCACACGCAAGTTTAATTTTGTAGTTCTGACACTTAGAGAATCAGTTGTAGTGCTTGTTTCTGAGGTTGGTTTTGCTTTCGTTTTTAACTACTACTGGAAAGACTGGCATCAGGAAGTTTATGAAAACCCCTGCTTTCCTTATACTACCGAAACTTACACAAAAGACAAAAATAAGCTTTGTACAAATAAAACTCTTTTAATCAAACCAAACTTTTAATTTTTATGACTATCGATTAACAGTGGTTTTGTTTTTCTTTTTAATGATTCAGTTGTTATACAAGAAGACAACTCCAGAAAGGAGTATGAAGTAGTTGGACGTTTTCCATTAGTTGACCCTTGGTGGAGAGTTAATGTTAAAGTTAAAAAAATGGGGTCAAAGTACTTTGTGCAAGGCTATCCATCATATTTTCTGCGGACTGATATAGAAGAAAACAACCGGCAAGTCTTTTCACTCTTTCTTAAGGAATGTGCCGTTCCTGAGGATTTTAAAGAAAAATTTTTCACTTGGCTTCCCATGGACTCTATGCTGAGTTTTAGGAATCTTGAAGAAAAACTAAAACAGTTCCAAGTTTCACACTTACAGACAGGGAAGAAACAAAGAGATACCAAGGATTATGACGTCTTCTACTACGTTTCAAAATCATGTAGGTATATCCTATGCCGTTTTGCTTGTTTTATAAGCTAATGAGTTCGGTCTCAGATACTGTGTTCAAGCAAACATGTCTTCTTATGAAGTGCATATTCAAATGAATTTTGAACATGCAGAGATTCTTCTTTTTTTTTTTTTGAATATTTGAGGACAGTGGGACAGCTGAACAATTAAAGATAGGCGTACAGTTAGAAACACGTAAGGACTTTCCTGAATTCCCTAGGCTTACTGAGTGAAATTGTCTGTGCTAGGGATGCGAAGACGCTGGTGCTGGCTTCCTGTAGTTATTCAGATATAATAAGGCTTATTAAGAAATGAGTTCAGCACTGCTTAGATGGGGTGATACGGCTTTTTAGGACAAATACATGTTCAGAAATACTTAAGCCGCTTCTTTGTAGTGCAGGGCAATAGCGAATGAGCTCAGTGTAGTCCCAATCAGCTGCACTAAATAGGCTATCTAAGTGTATTTGAATCCTGCCCATCAGCAGATTGGTATGGCTGGGGAGCAGAGTGCGGAAACACTGAGAGTGTCCCCAGGTGGAAATAGTTCAGGACTGCTGAGGATCCTGTTGTGGACTATGTTGCTGTGACTACATGAGTGTTAGAGATTGGATCAGGAGTGTGCTTTTGAAGCAAACATCCCTCTTGTCCCCATTGTGTTGCAGTCTCCGAGACTATTGACTGTATTCCTGTTGGATGAAATCCAAAAGATGCATTCCAGTTGCACACCTAAGGTACTCCAGCCCCTAATGAGCATTCAGTCTGTGGGACCAGACTAGCTGGTCTGAAGCAAAACACTGAAATGCGGAAAGTCAAGATGGTTGAGACATGTCTTTAGCATTAGCTGTCTTGTTTTGCTCCGATGGTCCGTTTCCATTATACCATGTTCCTGATGTGGGCATAGGCAGTCCTGGGTTGGTGCTGTACAGAGCCACTTAGGTGTCGGTGCTGTGGGACTCAGTACCCTGAATTGGAGGAGGTCTTTTAAATTCAGCCGCAGCTGAACCTGTACAAACAGGTTGGGTCTGTCTACTGTTACATGCAGGCAAATGAAGTCTTCTAGTATCTGGTTTACTGGGCAGCATCAGGTCGAAAGGTGGAGGTGACTGTTTTGGAGGTCAAATCGTGTCTAACAGGAGAATTCAAAGCTTCTGCTAGACTTGAGCTGACTTTACTCCAAATCACATGTGTAAAGAAAGGAAAATTTTCACAGTCCTATGGACTTTCAGGCTTTTGGTTCTGTTTTTGTAATGGTAGAAAAGTTCTTGACCCCTGTTTACGGACTTTAAATCCTTTCATGACCACAGGGGGATGGGAATCGATAGTGGTAGAAACTCGGATCTAGTTTGCTGCCTGAGTTTTAATGGGATATATGGATTGCTTTTGATTGAGGCATGTCCAGTATGTTCATGAATCTTTAGGGATGAAGGTTGCACAGTGTGCCTAGGTATCCTGTTCGCTGTTCTTGTCTTTGGTGGATTTTTCCTAATACGTAACTTAAATTACTTTGCTACAAATTAAGCTTTCTTCTTTCTCTGTCATTGGGGAATAGGAACATAACCCCCGGTATGTTGCTACTATTGATTGCTATTGTCATTTGTTCCTGGTTTTCATTAATTGTTGTGGGCTCAAGCGGTTTGTTCTTCAAGCCTTCATGATATTTTTGCGAGGAAATAGTGTGTGTTGATTCTTTATGTGTAAATTAAGTACTTGCTTTGAAGTGAAAAGGTTTCATCTTTGCCTTTCTGTAGGTAAGACAGTGGTCAGAAAAAGTACTTAACTGCGGAGAAAATAGTGGTTTAAATTTGGAATTACAAAGTTTCCTTAACACTTAATTAAAAATCACGTCGTCTTTTTTTTTCTTGCCAAGAGATAAAACTTCTAAAAGTTTCACTTTCTTCTGAAATTTGTTTCACTTCTGAAATTTGTTTTTTAAAGCAAGCTATAGAGCAAATCAATTTTATTAACCCCTTTTTGCAGATCCCAAGACTGATCCAAACAGGGAAAGTGATAGCTTAAGTTTGGGGTCATTGAGAAAGCCAGTGGAGAGCAGTTTTCTGAAGCTCCTCTACTGATCCGATACTACAAATTTAGAAGCCTCTTTTTTTTTTTATTTTGGATTTTAAATGTTCTTCTGCACATCTGTATGAAAACTAGGTAAGAGCCAGGCGTGGTGAGGTCTGAACTGATTTTCTACAAAATGCTATTGCGTATGCAGTTTAAATCAAGTGAATAATACATATTTTCCAAGTGAGTACATTTAGTTGCAGTTTTTATGTCATCTCTTTACATTATTTTTTCCCAAGGCAGTTTGGGGAAAACAGACTTTAAAAGGATTTGAAAAGGATTACGAAGAATAAGAAACTGAAAGAAATTTGGGATGCTTTGGGTGTAGGGGAGGCCTAACCAGAAGGATAAAGGCCAGAGTCAGTTTAAATTGCCTTTACAAACATCTTTGTATATTGCTTAAAACTTTCTTGGTTTATGGTGCGTACAGTCGCAGGAAAGGCGGTATTGGTAGCTCTGGCTTTTCCGATGATATTGGAATTCTTGCCGATTCTTCTGCCACGCCATTTTTGCTGTCTGTTGGATATGGTGTGTTGGCAAAGAAAGACTGAAGAAAGCAATGGTACGGATGGTGAGGAAGTACATTTTCAAGACAAGATGCTAACAAAATTGGATGAGATATTAAAGAATGAGCCATGGAAACTTGGATTCAGCAGGGTAAGTAATGTTAAGCAGGGTAAAAAATGTGGTGTTTGTTACGTTTGAGCTTCATTAGAGTACAGTGCAGTTTCAGTTACGTTCAGTTTATTAACTGGGCATTTGTAGGAGGTAAGCTGAGTTCATTTGGAAATGGGTGATGTACTGGACTCCATTTTAGCAAAGGGTTTTTCTTCCAGTTGGTCTGCAATAAATTAATCTCAGAAGATTTTAAAAGTGGTTTTGTTACAACCGTTTGTTTAGTCTTTTCTCCAGGGAACAGAAAATTAAATACTTGAGGTAATTGGGCCAAAAGTAAGAAAGCTAATTTAAAACCCTCAGTTCTCTTGTTCAGTTTTATACTGGCAAAGGAGATTTTCCATTCTTAATACACGGAACGGTATCTGTGTTTTCATAGTAAGATAGATAAGTTACTCTGTAAGAGGTCATCTGGTCTAGTGGTTCCCCTGTTTTATAATGGGATTGGTGGTTGCTGCTTACCTTCCTGTTCTCCTGTGCCACGCTTGCTGTGTGACTTTGCTGCCGCACCTCACCTGAGCGCTCCTGGACCTGAGCTGTAGCTTAATGGTTCAGAAACGTGATTAGTTAATCCCTCTGCGTCAGCCCCCCACTGCTTTTACTGACAGATGTTCTGGCTTGTCTTGAAGACCTTCAGTTTCCGAGATTCAGCAGGCTAGCCAAGATATTCCAGTATTTCGTATCTTTTCCTTTAAAAAGCTTTTCCTGATGTCCAGTTTGACTATTCCTTGATGCGATATAGACTTGCTGCTCTCTTGTTTCTAATACCAAGGATCTGCATATCACTGCAGTTTTTTTATTGCTGGAAGACTCCCTTGAGCTTTTTCTCTTAAGGCTCAGCAAGTCCAATTCATTTTTCTTTTCCTCAATAATTAATCTTTTTTGCACATCTCCGTCTTTTACTATTTTGCAGTAGTCTCTGTAAAGGTGTATTTCTTGAAGTAGCATGTTCGGAATTGGGTACAGTATTCTGACTAATGCCTTTCCTATGTTCTGTTTCTACATTTTTTTTGTGCCTTTACTTGAAATTGTGCTAATTAGGTGTGCACAAGTTCTCCTTAATACCCAATTTCTGCGCTGGGATTTTGATTTTTAAACTTTCCATTTTATACAGAAGGGTGACCGAGAGTAATTATCATTCCATCTTACTTTTAAATGTCTTGCTTTCAAATAGCTTGAAAAGCATTACAACTTCATACATTATGAAAAATACATAATTTTTTGTAGACTTCCACCCTCTTAATTGCAATTTGTATTTACTAGGAGGAATGTTATCCAGCAAGAGGCTAACATCTTCTGAAATAAATATGTGTTTGCTTTTATTCTTTTTGGGGAGAAGATTACCTATAGGGAACTGAACCTTTCTTACTGTGAGGCAACGTGGGCCGCCTTCTGTCAGTGTGAACATCTCCTCCGGAAGATTCCTGAGCTGCAGAAGAATGCATTAATTCTTTACGATCAACTCAAGAAAAAGTGTAGAGAAATGGGACACACTTATGAAGATCAAGATGAACTGGCTCGTTTTGTATCTAAAGATATGTCCATTGAGCATGCTTGGCAATCTCTTGAATTTTTGAAAGATCAGAACGTAGTGATTAGGGAGAAAAAACTAGTGTTTCTGCCTCATCTTTACAAATCTGAAAAAGACATTGCAATGTATGTAGGTGACCTTCTGTCAAACCATTCATGGCAACTGGATGTTGATGTTAGAAAGATACTTAACATTTCTCAAACATCAGGAGAAATGGTACATAACGAAATGAATGTTACCCAGGCTCATGAAATGGAACATCTTAAGGAAAATAGTCTGGACAGTCACAACTGTGAAAATCACTTTCTTGAAAAGGAAGTGGGGTCTATGTCTGATACCCAAAGTAAAGCAGAGGTAGACTTAGATCAGGCAATTGCTGTGGAAAAGATTTGTTCTAATCCTGTCACAATCATAAGTGGAAAAGGAGGCTGTGGGAAGAGCACAATAGTTAGCTGCCTTTTTCGTCACTTAAAGCAGATGGAAAAAGAAGTGGAAGCTGCGTCTAAGGACTTTGAAGAAGATCTGGATGCGTCTGAGGAATGGAATACCTTTGATCATCATTGGGAGTCAGAGAACATGTACACAAAAAAAATGTTGAATGTGCTATTTACTGCACCGACAGGGAGGGCGGCAAGCCTTTTGAGTGAAAAAACTAAGCTTCCTGCGTATACACTGCATCAGGTAAGGATTTTTTAATTTTTTTTTTTTTTCAAATTGTGTTCAGAAAGACCTTTTGGCACTGTCCATTCTTTGAAAAAAAAAAAAAGATGATTATTGAACTTTCCTGTTGTAGCTATTAATGTGAATTCTTAGGCATAGCTTGTCAGCATTTGAAAGTCAGTGTTACATTTTGGGGAATCATAAATCAATAATTTGAAATACATTATTTGCTGTAACTTTGGGGTTTTTTTCCTACTTATACACATCTCAAATTTGTGCCTTTCTAGGACATCTGGTCTTTTAGCTTCTCAGTTGTTTTTTTGTTTGGTTGGTTGGGTTTTTTTTAGTTAAGAGTGGAAATACTTTCTAGATGGGAGAGCTGTTTTCTAGTGTCCTCTTGCCTAGCAATTATACTGATACCTGCACATACATGAAAAGATCAGTAGCCTGGGGTTGAATAATGAGATAAAATTTGTTCACAGTGTTTTCTTAATTGCTGTTAAATATGATGCAATGTTTTTAAGAAAAAAGTAGAAAGCAATCTCTTTGTTAAGAAGCTTACGTCAAGTCTCTGTTATCCTAGGTAGTGGAAAGTGCCAAGAAAATGTTGAATTTGTGGAATAACCTGTATAAATCAAAATTATAATAACATAAAACGTACCGTGGGCTTATTGTATCTTCGTGGACTGGATAGTTGCCTGTTCCCCATGCGATGTTGGGGATTTATTAATGTCAGCAAGTTGTAGCAGGAGGTGTTCTGTTACTCAGCAACCTAATGGCTGACCTTATATCCTTGAGGATCCCTGCAGAAAAAAAAGGATGCATTTCTGTGCTTTTATGTAAGTAAGTGTTGATAATCTCAGCTAGAAATGTATTCACGAAGGAGGAAAGTAAGACTGAACAGTTGAGTCTTCTGAGCCTTTACGGGTTTAAGTTCAGAATTTCAGATAATAGCTCTAAATACAACATTAGAAGATACCACACTCCAGATAATTTTTATAAGACAATTGATTAGTGTCAGAGCTTGATTTATTTTGATTTGTTTCTAGATCATCTATAGTTTTAAATCGTGGAGGCAGAGTGAACAAGTACAGCCGTGGAAGTTTTCTACTGTGACGGTTCTGATTGTGGATGAAGGAAGTTTGGTGTCTGTACACATTCTTAGTTTAGTTTTAAAACTCTTATGTGAGCATGCTCAGCTTGCCAAACTTATTATTCTAGGTAAGTGAAACAAAAAAATTAGTATTGTGCAATATTTAATAATATGCAATATACAGTGTAAGTATCAGAACTGCCACTAGTCTCACTGAGTCTCTTAAAAACCCCAGAATGTTACATTGTTCTGTACTTGGATATTTCTGCTTATTCATAAGGTCAGATGAGATAGACTGGGCTCTTCAAGAGTTTTCCATCTCGACTGTCAGTATGAAAGTATCATATCTGTTCTCTGCTTAGCAGTGTTTTGTTTGATTCTGAAAGTATTATGACTTCCATGTAGTAGCTTATTACATCTTGTAACTAGAATCTGATTTCCTTAAAGAAGCTAGAGTTAGCCTACTAATCAAACGTTAGAAGGGAGGTTGCGTGCTGTTTTAGTGTTTAAGATCATCTTCTTTTCATTCGGAAAGGAAAACAAGTGTAAAATCAAAATTTTCTGCTTTCTCAGAGGTTTGCTTTCTGGCATGCCATTTATGGCATTCATTTTTACAGATGTAACTTTCAAAATGTGTTAGATTAAGGTGTGATCACTGTCGGTGTACATCATCCAGTGATTTGTACCTGCTAGTAAAGCATTACCGAGTGAGGAATATGAGAAATTTAAACTATGCTACAGTCTGATTCCCCAAAGTTTCTTAAGTTGTTGTCAGTTTCATTTCATGTGAATTGTATTGAGGAAGCATGTTACTGTGTGGAGGGTTGAGTATTTATTAATTCCCATGGGTTTTTTTTCAAGACAGCTTTTAACAGATATTTTGTTACTGCTTCTCACATATAGTAATTTGCATTCTGTTTAGGTGATACTAGACAACTACCAAGCATAGAGCCAGGAAACATGTTAGCTGATATCTTTGAGGGTCTAAAATCAAGAGGCTTTTCGGTGGAACTGCGAACTAATCACAGAGCTGAATCGCAACTAATTGTAGATAATGCAACAAGGTAGGATTCTGTGTTGTATGTAAGAAGCATTCTTGTAGTACGCCTGGTCCTTTACCTGAAAAATAGTAATGCATCCAGATTTGACTCTGCTTCTGTTACAGCTTCTTATACAAAATCAGTAACACTGGTTTTAAAAAGAAAAAAACAAACACCACCACCACCACCACCCCCCATTTTTCCAGGAGTTTATGTATTGGACAAAAAAATGCGTGTGCTGGAATACTTTTGCATTTTATGGGACGTATTTCACTATCAAATACTCTCTGTTGTTTTCAAATGACTTGTGCATGCACAAATCCCTTTATGCCTTTTGAAATGACTTAAAATTGCTTCTCTAAAAAGGAAGTTTTAAAGATGTTGCTGGTAAGTGTGACAACCGCTAAACCAGGCTGAATTACATTGAGAGTTTAGATGTCAAGGGCCATTAAATCATGGTTTCTTTATATTTTTTGCTCATTAATACCTAGAACTTCTTCATGTTTCCAGCGTTTGTATTATGTTTGGTCTGGAAATAATCCAGTTTACTGTGAGTGAATTACTTATTTTTTAAACCTGAAACAACATTTAGGTCTGAGGGTCCAAGACCTTTTGATGTTGATTTGGAATTTGAGAGTATTCTGAACATTTGTGAAACGTACAGTGTTTTACAAACACTCTTTCTTTTCTTTGCCGGGGTAACTCTTCCGTGTTACTCTAGTCTGCTCCTGTGAGAAGAACTGTATGGGTAATACCAAGTATCTACTCAGTGCTGAAGGGTTTAGAGAATAAATTACCAATTTTTAAATGTGAAATTCAGTTAGGCTCAGAAGAAAGAGTTTGTGGTGTATGTAGTGTAGATGACCAAAATTTATAAATGGTGAACTTCAGGCTGATGCAGAGAATACAGTGGAATCCTTTAACTGGAAGTAATTTTTCTTTTCTGTTTTCCTTCCCCTGCTCTGGTCAAGAATCTCTCATCGGAAGCTTCCTGAATTTGATGAGGTGCTGAAGGTTTCTGGTTGGAACGAGGAAATGACAATGCCAAGCCCAGAGAAGAAGTTCATTCTTATTGCTTTGCCTGCTGGCGGGGGTTGTGACAGTACGTGTGTACAGTCAGTTTGTGATCTTGACTTTCCCTTTGATAAAGCATAGACTGTTTGGTTGGAACTAACATTTTGGGAATATTTTAGTTTGGTTTTGTTTGTGGTATAAATTTATATGCTACATTCATAGTTTAGTGTAAATGCATGCAGCAAGACCCATCAGAGCAAAGAATACGCTGTAGAGCTTCATCTCACCAGTTAGCTTTTGAAATGGGGGTGATACAGCTTCCACTGGTGTAATCAGATGTGATTGTCTTTTTATGTTGTAGCAGGAGCTGTCAAACCTTACAGGATTAAAATTTCCAGAGGTGAATCATTTGCGTAAGCAGCAACTGTAACAGGGTGGTGTGTTGGGACAGGAATGTGCTCGAACAACTCTAGAATCAAGTTGGGAAAATGAAGGCAGAGGGGACACCAGAATTTCTTTCAAAATGTTTTAGGGTCAGGGTTTGGCCATTGTTTTTGTTTTTTTTTCACCTTTATTGGATAAGTGGATTGAGTGGCCTCTACTTCACATGCATCAAAAAGCTTCAAGGGGGATGTGGGGAAAAAAAATAGAGCGAATATTATCACCTTATCTTACTATAGTAACTTACTCAGCAAACAGAATACTAAAAATGGATTTTTTCTGTGAAATCTAAACGTATAGGTCTGTGGCTTAAAAATGTTCTCTCCATACCTCTTCAACGTACAGTATCAAAACCTTATTTTGCATGAGATATGCTCTATGCAGCTCTTCTAACACAGAAATAAGAATTTCTCTCCTTCCACATTGCTCTTGTTTGTCAGATTTTAACAGTGGGATAACTGCATGATACTTTTTGGGGGGATTATATATGTGGGTGTTTTGTGATGTGGCAGTCTTTTTTCGGGGGGGAAGTGTATTTTGTGTCTTCTTGTTTGTTTTGGGGTTTTTGTTTTAAACAAGTTGAAATGTCATTGAAGCAAGAAATGAGCAAAGGCAATTTCATATTGAATTATGTTTTTCTTTCTTAAATTGTTTGTTCTGCATATTTTTATGCCTTACCTTTTTTGTCTTCTAAATCAGATTTGCAAACTGCCATAAGGACTTTACTTAAAAAAGGACCAGGATTGCAGGATGCCAAACAATCGCAGTTCATTGCTTTCAGAAGGTAACGGAGCACACAGGCAGACATCGAAAAAAAATCCTTGCTAGCAGCCACAGTCTAAAAATAGCTGGATGTGTTGAGTTGGAGAGACTAGTGGCAATACTGTAAAATCACTAGAGAGAACAACAGGCCAGGTGTCTTTTCCTGTGCCTTCTGGTTGCCCTCAGTCTCTCCGTAGAGACTTGCTTCATTTTTCTGTAAGCTTAATGTTATTTTGCACCATGATTTCTGCATTTGTATTCATGTTTGTCTGTACTATTTATGGTAAAGAAACAAAGCATGGATATAAACAGTTTTTGTAGTAGATTGTCTGAGAGCCTGTGCTCTGGTGTTTGCTAACAGCGCAGTGTTCTCCAGGAATGAAAGGTGGGGGCTTGACTGCAAGAGGAACTCGCAAAATACAAAGTAATGTCCCTGTTCAGACATCGTGGCAGAGGTGAATTCCAGGGTGCGGGATGGGACACCTAACCTACTGTCTCTGCATGCTTGTGCCACAGGAGGACGTGGACCAAATGTCAGAAGATACTCGCATTTTAATCGTGGGATGAGGGCCAGATTTAGTCATATCATCTGATGTGCATTAGTGCTCCTGCTGGGCAGTGGCGAGTGCCTACAGCGTGGATATTTGGAAGCACAATGCTGGTCATTTAAGAAGGGGTGTGCGTGCAGGGCTCTAACACACTTTCAAGAAAGATTGCAAAGTTTAGTAATCGCTGATAATGTGAACTGTCACAGGAGCGTGAATAGTACGGATAACTTTACAGAAACAGTGAAGGGATAAATGTAATGTCTAGTAGTACCAATAGTCCATAAACTTGCGCTTCTGCTTAAAAAAGTACTCAAGGAAGACATCTTCCATTTTTATTTGTGAAGAACCTTTTCTCAGCAATTAAAAAACATCCACTACTTACAGGTGTAAATAAGCGATTTATAAATTTTAGCTAGTTCACCTGTTTGTTGTGAATGCTGAGTACCTCTGAAATAATTTTTTTTTTCTTCAGTCTGCATTCAGGTACAATACTGTTATTAATGATTTCCATATAAGAGTCTTCTAGAATATTTTTATAGGCACTTAATCTGCATTTAAAAGCGTCTCCAGGAAGCAAATAAATCATCTGTATTTTTAATACATCCACAGACAGGAAACAGTATATCCAGGATGTAGTTTTTCTTCAGTTTTGTTCTTTCTCTTAAAATCAAATCTAGGTATGCATCGCAGACATCCTTGCCTCACTTGCTATGTTATTTGGACAAAAATGTTCCTTTACTGTTGTATCCTCTAAACTCTGCATCAATGATTGCTTTTAATTGTTGGTGGAACATCATCAGAGCTAAGATGGACTTTTTCCATTGTTTTTTAATTAAATGCTAATGTGACATTGCTTGTCATTGTTGTGTGCTTTGTATTCATTGAGTACATCATGATTTTGTTCACGTTCTTGTTTTGCATGATTTAGGCAAGATTGCGATCTGATAAATGAACTTTGTTGCCAACACTATTCAAATCACACAACCAGGTAAGCCAGTGTTTTGCAGTTTTTCCTGTGAACAATCTCACTGTGCTTTTGAAAGTGTTACAACCAGGTCAACAATCTAAAATAAAATTTTAAAACTTAATATTTCATCTAGATCTGATTATTTATGTCACAAATTATTTATACAATGATCTTTCTTTGATGGGTTCTTTAATCTCATCCTGGATTGTGAACAGAGATAACATAAAATACGTGTTTGCCTTTCATTTAAATTGTCATTATGTGACTCCCAAGATTATGAGTTACTGCTGAATATGTAAAATTGACATAAAAGCAACTTGAAAAAACCCTCAAGGTTAATTATTTTTTGTCACTGTATGATTTCTGAATAGATTTTTGCAAGCAGGATTTTGGTGCTACTCTATACTACTTTTTTTTTACCAAAAGGTTTTACAAAAGTTCCAGAAACACCTTTTAAATGTGAGTTGTCTTAACTGTTTTGAATTTTACTATGGCTTTTAATCAGGCCCGGGTATAGAGAGGGGAAAGAGAAGAAATGCTGAGCGATGGTGAATGCGTACTTTGTAAATACATTTCTCCCTTTTTCTTTCTCTGATTTAGAGACCATAAAAACCGTCTTTTATTTCAAATTGATGACAAGATTTCCTGCATGCGGAATACGTATCTCAAGGATCTCTTGCCAGACCGTGGTTTAGGAGAGGGTCCTAATTGCCATGAATGCAAAATTGAGGACAAACGACTGTGCAATGGAGATATATTTTTCATAACAGGGGTAAGTCCTTGCTGCAAGAAGTTGCACAAAAAACTGCAGGGGTAACCGATTCAGTACTTGTTGAATCCCCAAAACAAAACAATGCACACTTTAAAATTTCAGTCCATAATACGTACTTAGTTCTTCTGCTGAACTGCCACATGAAAGACAAGAAAGAGGTAGACTCACAATAGAGAATTAAAAAAGAATAATCTCTGGGTGTTTTTGTAAAATGTGTTTTGGTTGGTCTCCTCCTGTCCAGTGTGAATACATTCTGTAAATACTCAAATGTATTGTAATTGAAATGCATAGTATTTTTGGATATAGGTCAAAACATAGTCTTAGGTAAAGAATAAAACTAACATTACAGTTTGAGCTCTCCCCTGGCAGAAAACTAAGCTGACCAAAAAAATACA
>VYZM01000248.1:0-68889 GCA_013398915.1 Dromas ardeola | reverse complement strand
CTGCTGGGTTCAGTGAGTTGAGTTCCCTCAGCTGAGGGTCCAGTGAAAGTACCGGTATTTGTGTGCGGGAAAGGGGAACAGCGCAAGGCTGGTGGGAGAGAGTAGGCTCTTCTCCGTATGTGGCAACAGATTGTTAAAGGGCCTCACTGGCGTATTTCACTGTACCCTAGGATAATCTAAGTTTTCTGGGTGTTAAAACTGCCTCTCTCAGCATCTTTCTTACGAAACAGAAGGAGTTGGGGTAGGCCCTGTACACTGAAGCTATTTTCCTTGAAGGCGGTCGGTGAAAGATAACCATCTTTTGGGCGTAGTGTCTTCTGAAACTGTTTCACTCGGTTGACATTGCAGCTATTGTAATTTCAGGGAAAGCTAGGATATGGAGACACACAGATGTATAGACATTGATCAAACTGCTGATACGAGCTTACCGCTGAGTGTTCTGTTTCTTTAGGATGTAGAAATCGATAAACAGCGCTTACTGACCATCAGCAGCACGTACGGCTCCACTTTCACCGTGAGGTATAAGGCACTGAAGAAGCTGTGTCATATAAAACATGCATGGGCCAGAACTATCCACACGTTTCAGGTAAAAAAAAAAAAGAAAAAAAGAAAAAAAAGCAGCTCTGAGCTGATGAAACTTTCTCATGGCTTTATCTTGCTAATGCACTGTATTTTCACGTGAGTCAGAAGCTCTCTTGCAACGAAAATTCCTTGAATGCAGCATAGAAGATACTTTTGAGAGTGTCCCCAGTTGTCTCCAACTTCCTTATTCTTATCAGCTGTCTTTTTTTTTTTTTTAAACTGCTTACTGGAGATCTTAATTTAACAAGGTGTTCTTGAACATATTTCAGGGTTCCGAGGAAAAAACTGTTGTCTATGTGGTTGGCAATCCTGGCCGTCAGCACTGGCAGCACGTGTACACGGCCGTGACCAGAGGACGCTGCCGTGTCTATGTTATAGCTGAAGAGATGCACCTCAGGAGAGCGGTCACTAACAAGAACGTGCCCAGAAAAACACGTTTACAGAGATTTTTGAGAGAGGCCATCGCAGAAACCAGCAACTGTCCCCAACAAACTTCCTCTCCCCTGACGAAAAGTTGTCAAGGTCAAGAGGTTGAGACTCCGTCTGTTTCCGTAACTCAAGGTGCTCCTGACCCACCTGAACCTCTAACTGGCTTGATTAATCAGGAGAGGTCAGCGCATCTCAATAAAGAGCAGGCAGGCAATTTTCCGCAAAGTCCATCTAAAAGACAACAGTGTCTTGCAGAGAATTCCAAGGATGCTCTGAAAATACCCTCTGTAAGTATCTCCCTATCTGAGAAAATTTAAAACAAACTTCCCCCCTCTCTTCCACTGCCGCAAATGGTCCGGATACTGTTACGATTGTTTTATTATTACCTATTTAATAATTTTCAAGATGTTGGTGAAACAGTCATGTTGGGCAGCTGTTTTCCCAGAGGAATATATGACTAATAGGGAAAAATAAGTTACAACATCAGTAGTAGTAAATGTATACATCTCGTTACTCATGGCAGTGGTCTGTGGGCTAGCTTAGCCTCTGCCAGCTTATTCTTTGCGCACAGGAGCGGAACTGCTGTCAAACATTTACGTATAATTTTATCATCGAAGTAGGTAATTTTTATACAGTCAAACACGCTTAACCAGTGTTTTTTTCATTATATCTAATTTCTGTGCTCTATCATGGGGGAAAAAGCTTTTATCGAAGGGGTTACTGTATTTTAGTTCTGGTTTGAACTCTGGGAACGTTTTTTGTTTTGTTTTGACAGAAAACAGTAGAAGATTCCCCACTTGGCTCTTTCAGACTTAAGAATCTAACTTTGGGACAACCAACTCCTAGGAAGCTTTTCAAAAGCTAACAAACAATTAACTCTCCCCTTGATGAACCTTCCTTGAACCTGTTTCATGCAAGATTTTTGGACCGGAGAAGCTGGGTACGCAGATGATTTTCAAAGGCTTTCTTGCATGTTCTATGAAGAACAGCTTGTTTTAAAGCCAGCCTTTTATATTTTCAGTGATATGTTTTTAGTAGGCGATTCCTTGGTGTGTTGGCCATCAAAAATTATATTGTTCTTCTGTTTTGCTGAAGAATGAACTTACAGGTCTTACCGGATCCAGATGGTCCCTTAAAAAATACATGGGGATTTCTTGATGCAAATATTCTAGCTCTCCATACCAAGATTTATCCATCTCCTAATGCTGCAGCATCGATGAGAAGCTGTTATTGATGTGCCAAAATCGCAGTTTGCTCGAGTCAAAAACCAGTTTACAAAGGGGGGCTTCAGACTTTTCTAATGTGGCAGAATTACGGGTGTGAAGCTTTGATGGATTATTCATTTTAATCTTGTTATAAATAGGTTGCAATCAGTGACGTAGGACATTTTTCCCACTTTGTACCTGAAAGAGATGTGAAGTCTTGCCATTGCTGCTCTACCTAATAGTTACGTGCTGATAATCATCTTGGTAAGAAAAGCAAAACTCCAAGTTTGGAGTTCAGATAACATTCCACTTCCAACCTCTGTGTACTGTGTGACTTGCTGCACTGTAATTTTTGAGATTAATAAGATGAATGTTTACTCAAACTTCAGATAAATTGCACTAAAATTCAGACAGCTTGCTTGCTTTCAACATTTTTTTCCTGCCATATGTGTATAAAAAAAAAAAAGTACCACCACACATACACAAATATAAACATGGGCTTTTTTTTTTTTTTGCTAACACTGTGGGGAAAAATATTAAAGTAGGAAAACGCTACCTCATTTTTAATGTCTTTAAATCACTGTTTATTTCAATTTATACAGTTTTTCCATACAAATATTTGCAACAGTTTGAATTTCAAAAAACATAACATAGACGATAAATATCATGCTATTAAAGTATTAAATTTGTACAAAAATACTTTACAGTTTAATACTTATTTGTTACAAATAAAAATACATATTTAAGTGACTCATGAACATTTTTTATTTGATTTTATTTTTTTTTTTAACATGATTCGGCATTGAACGTCATTCTGACCTTTTCTGGCAGTGCTGAAATAGAAATCCGAGCTGTGTGTGTGTGTGCAGGGCAGGTGAGCTGGGTCATGTACTGGAAACAGCAACAGGGATACAGTTAAACAGTTTAAATTGACCAGAAACAACTCTGTAAGGTGATTGCTTAGATATGGAGACTCTACAAATGTACAAATCCAGTATCTTTATATTCACCAATAACAATAATTACCAATAACAACTCGAATACTGGAATAAACCAAAGCAGCTGCTGGTGAGCGTATAAAGCAACTGGCAGTATTTTATTGCTTGGGGGGAGCGGGGAGAGGAGAGAATTTGTGTGATGTGTTTGTAAAATATATTTACAATTTTAAATTCTAAAAAGGTGTTGCAGGGGGTAACGTTTTATCATAAAGGAGGCTGAAAACAAAGCATGTTAAATGGGACTTTTGTCCCTTCGAGAAATTGTTTGACTTAAAAAGCTCGTGTGTGACAGTACATGTTTACAGGTTTATGGATCATTAAGAAGCTTTTGTATCAATCTATCTTCTCCTGACATAGCTTAAAAAAAAGCCATTTTCTTTTAAAATGTTTCTAATTTGTCTGAACTCATTTCAGTTTCACTCTTGTCAGTAATCCTCCGTTAAAAAAAGTCTGCTTAAAAATCCCCACAGGTTGCAAGACATACCCTTTAGTATTTTGTTGCATAGGGAATAACATACGTTCTAACAAAATTTACCAAAGTGGGGGAGTAACGTTCACCGCATCCTGCAGCTTCCTACAAGTATCGTGTTAAAACATCTAAACCCTCCTTTGAAGAGCGCACCCTTCCTCCCAGCAGAATAAAGGTCCCCAAAATCACAGATCTAGCCATTTCACAAGAAAACCTGGTGCAGCATTCCCCTCTTCCCTGTTCCTTTCTGATGTTTTTAAAAAACACGTAACCTGGACCCCACTATTAGCAGAGGTTAATTCCGTGCTTCTCCCTCAAACAGCAGCTGCTGAGGAAGGGAAAATAATATTTAAATCATGTTTAAAACATTTCCCCGGTTTCCTATTTGGGGGGGGGGGAAGGGCCCTTACCACTTTTCTTACTGTTGCTAATGCTAGATTGTTTAGAATGGAATGACTTGACTTAATGAAGAATTAAACTGTTTCAAAAGTAAAAAATCATGAATTAATATAAGCCTTGAGACAGAAAGACTGACCTCCTGTGCTTTTTAGTGCTATATAGCGTCTGAGCCTCAATCTCAGAGAAATCTTAAAGGGATTTAGCACCATAATTGTCTTTTGTTACTGAATGTCCCACTAAAAGGCTGTTCTGCTATAATGTATTTGTAGGATCCCGTGTCTCCGTATTAACATTAGCGTGTCCGCTCTGTTGAAGGAAGGCGTTATTCTGGTCACTCCAGTCCCCGCCTGCGGAAGTCTGTTGTTCTGAGCTTCCTTTCTGAGACGCCAGCGGGTTTCTGCTAATCACCAGTTCCAGCTTATTGCCAGATTCTGCGATGAGGGGCACAACCAGACAGCAGTCAAAGTCTCTGGTGCGAATGTGGTTTACCTGAACCATTAGAAGATCGATTTTTGTTACCATTTTAGGAAAAAAGAAATGAGATCACAAGAGAAACAGATTTATCCTTGAGACTATGGAACCTGACTTAAATATTCCAGGCAGAGAATCACCTAATACAAGACTATTTAACCCTGGCATCTGGTCTGAAGACACCACTAAGTTTTCTACTCACCCTTTAACAGAATGTAGCTGAAGTGGGCATAATTACACTGGTGATAGCTGGTGGCAGCTGTCACAATGCCCACTCCATAAATGACATTTAACAGCACACAGTTATTCTTCCATAGCATTCATTAATTTAAATACAATAGATCACATCTACAATTTCAATTCAGTTCAGGCCTTCTCTGTTTTTTATTAATATATAAATTATTTTATTAGGCCAGTTGACAAATTAGTTTTTCTGTCACGATCCAACTTGTCACCGTGGGAAGTGTGGTGCTCAGTGAGAATTACATTATTACAACTATGTCGATCAAAAACTTGGACTGAGCACAGAAACAGTTCTCAAGTCTCTATCAAGAACAGCAAAAATTACAAATCTGTCTGGAAATGCCTCAGGAAATTCCAGCTTTCCACTGAGCATTTGTATGTCTCCTTTGGAGTTCTGAAATACCTAACGTTCTGAAGTAATCGGTTTCTTTAAATACGATTTTACAGAAAAATCTAGCCTTGGTGCCACTGCATAAAAGCCCAAGTCACCATGAAGTGCTGCCTTTGCTTACTGAGGGGTCTCGGTGATTTACATGGCCGGTGGCACAGAGCAATTACAATTGTTTGTCCTTCTTCTGTCCCCCTACACGCATCCTTTCCCAGCAGAAATAGAAAAGAACAGCACTGCTCATAATTTAAAATATAATAAGCAATGTAATGTAGATAATAAACTGTTCCAAGTAAGTGATGCAAACACTTCATGCAATTCTACAATCAGGTCTGTGTACACAGCTACACAAACGCCCTGCTGCGTGGTCACAAATCTTTTTACAAAGTAAAATAAAACACGTCATGGCCCTTCATGCCGAAGCTGTGTGTGGCCAGAAACGTTACCTGTAAAAGTCTGTCGTATGGTTTTAAACCTCCCAGATCGCCAGGGCCAGCTGGTCGAATATTTTTAACATACACGCCTTTTTCCAATAAACCATCTGAGACGCTGAACCCAAAATCTTCTCCATCAGAGTCCTTGTACAAAGTTACCTGTGGAGGTGGTGTGACAGGATGAGAAGGCAAAAAAAATGTATTTGTCCACACTTCTACAAGCACTAGGCAGGCTTTCTTCCTAGTGTGTTTTGGGGTTTTTTCTTTCACATTGGAGAGCTCACCTACTATTTGGTACTTAGAGTATTATATGAGAGTTGTCCCCACTTTGACATTGTATTAATATTCTCAGAAGCTGCCTTATTCTTCTGTTATAAGCAGCCCTTTTCACTTCTGCTTGTCAGCTGGGAATTTGTAGGTTTTAGCCCAGCTTTTGTGGTGTCATTTTTTTTTGAGTCTTAGTTTTTTCCTACCCTGTTCTCTAGTTGCCAGGATCCGAGTACAAGCATCCAACTGGTCATCCAGTTAAGTTTAGGTTTGCTTCAGGGATGACCTGGCCTCAACCACTCAATCGGTGTCGTGTCTTCCAAAACTTCCCTAGAGCATAAACACCGCTGGCCCCTTAAGCCCTAGCGAGCCTGGTTTTGGACAGGCAATGGTCCACCCTGGAGGGCCTCATCTCAAAAGAGTGCTCAGTATGAGAGTTATAATGCAATCTTTTAAGAGTATGAATAAGGCTCCTTCAGGAAGAGCTTGCAGGCAGCGTTCTTACAGTCACATAGCCAAGAGACAGTCATTCAAAAGCAGGAAATAGGAGTTAATAAAACTGTTAGGAGAAGGTTTTTCAGGTATTCAGAGAACAAGTCGCAGATAGTTTTGTGAATTCAGTTATTTGACAGAAAAGGATTCAGACTTTTTTGTAGGTATGTGGTCTGCTTAGGTGTTTTTTTTTTTATTTCTGTGAGGTGTTTTGGTTTTTTCTCCTTGCTTCTCTCTCACATCAGGAGTGCAGACCTAGGCAAGTGAATTGTGTGAGTCAGTGGTGTGACATCTGACTGACACACTGATGCTGGCACAAAAAATGTGTGTGCAGATACAGTCACAGTCAAAATTGGGCTTTTACTGCTACAGTTTTTTTTCACTTTGGGTTCAAAATAGATTCAAAATGTACCTTGGCTAATAAAAGGACACCATTAAGAGTGCTCTGTAATTTTCTAATGGCTGGGTATCAGTAATGCTCCATATGCTGCTATCCTTATGCTTGCCAGCCTGAATTCCCTTCTGGTGTTTCTGAATCACAGAATCAGTCAAATTTGAAGGGGACTTTGGGAAGTCTCTAGTCCAATCTCCTGCTCAAGGCAGGGCCGAATTCCGATCGGGCTGCCGAGGACTTGGTCAGTATTTCACAGAAGAATGCCAAGGCACAGCAGCGCTGGGGCACAGTGCTGGTGGCTGCTGCCTTCAGAAAGCTTCTGAGATCCTGCCTTAAGTGCCGGTGTGAAAAGGTAAGCAAGAAGAGACAAGGTTGTCTCAAAACAGGAGTGAAGGATTTGGTCACATCAACAGAGAGCACAGATAGTTGGCTGTGGGGTTTTTTTCCCTGCTCTCTGCAGTTTTCTTGACTTTACTTGGCTTTAGTGGTGTATCAACAGTGCTTTAACCAGAATGGAAACAGACTCACTGCTAAGTGTGGTAGCTCTCCTGGGCAACAGCTGAGAGAAGTAAGAGAGAAGAAGAAATGCCAGCTGCTGCAGCATTAGCACTGTTTTATCTGTAGACGTGGATGGTGCATCACCGGGCTGCTGAGAAAACATCTCTGCCTCATGCCAGGGTAAGCACAAATACCCACACGCACTATTTGTCCCTTACTTTACACCAGTTCCTCCTCTTCCATTGTGTTTCTCCCTCTGTACAGCACAGCAAAGCAGAAAACCACATCGACAGTCCCATGAACTAAGTTGAAGCCTTTCCCCCTTCCAGTGACTTTTTTGGGCATGAGCTCTCATTTTAAACTTCCCAGTGGCTGCTGTGTTTAAGGTCTTTGCCGCCTTTTCTCCCATCTTCCTCCAAAGTACCTTCTTGCTGAACCCGTCATACTTCCTCCACCTCAGCGTGGATTTTACGAGTCAATGGGCATTTCAGCTACTGAAAAACCTATCTGCAAGTTCAAAATAATTCATCATAGAATGATTTTAATTTATATCAACGGCTGCTGTACCAGCAGAACTCTGGGGAACTTGTAATAGTTTGTTATCAACAGAGGCTTTTGTTTGTGATATCATAGCATGTTTAACATGGCTTTGATCTGAAGTATGTTTGAAGCTGCTACGGAAGTGCTGTAAGACTACAATTCTACAAGACTGAAAAAAATAAATAAAGGAGGGACATACATTTTATTCACAGATTTGTGTGCGTTTCCTGGCAAGAATGAAAAGTAATTAGCACTGTCCCAAGATGCAAATTCTCCTCAAATGAGACGGTAACTTCTTTTCCACACCACCACAAAGGATAGGAGTGCTTCAATTTAATTGCTTCTTAAAGAAGCCTTGAAAAGTAAACGTAAAAATGTGATACAGTGCCTAAGAGAAGACTTACTTAAAATACTATGTGCTACTCCAGCACAGATGGCACAATTTTTAAAGGGAACTTTCCACTTTTTCTTTTCCCCTTCCCCTTCCTCTTCCTTGAGGCACTGGAGTTAAGTGGAACTGGATCCAACCTCAGATGAACTACAAAAACATATGAAACGGGACTCTCTGAAGTCATCTAGACTGTATTCTTGCCCTAAGGCAGGATCAACTGCATCTAACCCATTTCTGAGATATGTTTATCTGTCCTGCTTTCTAAAATCTCTAGTGATGGAGACTCCACGGTCTATTAAAGTAATCCCTTCCAGTGCTTCAGATGTGTTTGCCATGTCTAAACTAAATCGCCCTCGCTGAGAGTTAACCCTGCTGCTATCCACAGAGAACCAAATCACTTCATTCTCCCCTTCTCTGCAGCGATGTGAAACAAGGATTGTTTTTCTCTGGACTCTGTTCAGCAGGTTAGCATCTTTCTTTAATTTTCAGACCCCAAACTGGACACTCTATTACAGTCAAGATCTTATCAAAGCTAAGCTAGAGTGGAGAATAATTCTGCATGTACTGCAGATGGTGGGCCCATTTGCATGGTCTAGGACAGGGTTGCTTTTTTCCTAATTTTTAGTGAGTGGTCTATTAGGAAACAAAATACATACAAATTCTGTTCTACAGATCTAAGGAAGTGCCATTCCACATTAGCTGACCTTATCTTGTGTCTTGTCTATAATAACGCCCGGGGAAGCCACATGCTACTTCATGCCCAGCCTGTGAGTCAAAAAATGGAGCATTACAAATGATAAGGGATATGACAGGAGTTGGAGTTTTGCTGTGGAGGTGAGAACCTGTGTTTACAGGACAGTGGGAAATACTGGAAGTGGGGCATGGAGGGAGGCAGAACTTGAGAATGATCATCCAAAGTCTTTTACTGTCCCCGTGCCTGTTGTTCAGGTTGCACTTTCCTGATTTATATGGACTGAGCACTCTGGAAGGGAATTACTCGCTACCCTGCAATCAGAACTTCTATGTGTAAAAATATTTTCTCATTTCTCTGGTTCTTCAGATCTACAGATCATAAAAGATTTTAAAAACCTGCTTTCCTTATGGCTAGCTTCTCTTGACTTTTGGTTTATTTAGCAGGAGCTTGGAAATGACAGAAACTCATTCACTTAAGAGATGAGGTTGCGATTTAACTTTGTTGCATGTTTGACAGCTGTCACATTTTTTAGGTGCAAGTCATCTCCAGAGAACCTTCCATATTACAGGTTGTAATTTTGGGGCTGCTTCTTTTTAGGGCAGTGTATATTCTTAAAAGGGAATTGCAGAGTAAAACCCCTGCTGTTTGAAATAATACCCAGATTTTTACTTTATAATGGGTATGGGCAAAGCACACAGGTTTCGCATCTTCGCTTGCTGGTAGCGCAGCCCTGTCTGAAGGGTATGAGATTGCAGGCAATGCATGCAACACCTAAATCACACCGGTTTATCTGTACTTCTGATCACAACTCTTTGGAAGGTTTGATCTCAACAGCAAAATCTCCATTATGGGCAATTTGTTAGACTTTTAAATTTACATCAGGAGCCTAAGGGAAAAAGGAAGCTGAAATGGAAATTTAATTCATATTTCATAAGCAATTAAATAGTTACAAATTTTAAACAGAGGCTTACGAATTCTGAGTCTGTTTCTATGCCTCTCCTCCCTCTCAAATCTATGGGAAAATGCTTAATTTAAATTCATACATCTTGCACAGATCAGCTGTTGAGGTATTTTAACCGACTGTAATTTTAGGTTAATGACTACTTGCAATAATAATATTGAAAAATTATCTGATGTCTAGTGCATATTTTTGCTCTCAGATGAATGTGCGCTCTGTGAAACTTTTAAAAAATGGTCCGCTATGATTTTTAGAAAAATATTAATCTATATGCTTACCTAGGTAGATAAAATCAATTAAAGGCATTAATTAAATTTGGGTACTGATACAGCAATATGCTATCCAGTTAAATTGAATGTTACTTATTAAACCATCTAGAACAAATGTTTGAAGAGATTTGTACGACACTTACCTCAATCGTAGCTTCCTCAGGACAAAGACAGTTCAAGTACACGTTTAGTGAATGTAATGCAGTGAAGTGAGAAAGAGCAGTGAAGAATTCAGGTTAACGTGCTGCAAAGATTGCAGCATTCAGCAAAATAATCCTCAGGGCTGCGTTCCCTTTCTGACAGGTGTATATCTGAGAAGGACAAGCTAGTAATGTCATCTGCTCACCATGCTGTTCCGTTGGACTTACTTGTGTTTGTAGCCTGAGCAGTTTTTATCCAGTCTTATTCTCTCTTATGCTATACAGTCGGACTGGCTATTGATGCATTTCATTTTTATGTGTGGCTTTCTCTTTGACAGAATCATTTATTCTTGCTTTCACAATCAGACTATGAAACATCGGTGGATCATCAACCTTAGCTGGCCCATTTTCTGCAATCAGACTTAAGGTATGAACTCTGATCTATAGGGCACACAGGCCCTGCCTCAACAGGCATGCAGGCTCATCGCAGAGGCAGTAAAGTTAACTTGACATGCTTGAACGTCTTGCTGAGAAGTCTCAGGCAAGCTACGTCTTCGCTTGTATTTTAAAGACTGTTTATACCATCACAGTTTTCCACAAGAGTTCTTACTTCACTGCTTGTCCCATCAGTGGCTGATTAAGACATCTGCCTGCAGAGGGCAGAGCACATCTGCCAGCAAGATCTGTTATGAAAAATACTTATCAAGGCATTTCTCTGACAGTGAAGCGAAGTAATTCCTGTGGCATTGCCGCTCTTTTGGATAACTATCATTGGACAAGCTGTCCATGAGAAATAGCAACTGAACAAGTTATTGGTGTTAAACTAGAGGTCTGATACAAAAATGAAGGAGGAGGGAGAAAGTAACAGGCACACTGCCACACAAGAACCAGTACGAAAACTAACAAATAAGACCTTGTTAAGATGGGCATGAATGCGAAAGCAGCCCATGATGCTTGGCTTAACCTGCATGTGTGATCACAGGGGTACAAGCCCAGTTTGGTGAATCAGAACGTAAGATCCATTCACTGGTTTCTGTTTTTCTTAAATGACTATAAGGATTTGGAAAATCCTTGGTGCAGGTTCAACTTTTAGATTCTTAGAAAGGAAATGAGTCTTTTCCGGATGACAGAACAGATAGTATTAGCAAACTCAACATCACTTCAGCAGACAGGGGAAAAGTGGGCATATTGTCTGAACAAAAACTGGAAACTACTAAAACAGAAGGTCACAGCAATCTTAAAAAAACAGACAACGGAAGAGAGAGAAACCCAAGGTGAGGGTATTTTTTACTGCCCAGGAGTCTTAAGAGCTAACAGCTATCATAGAATACTGACTCATTAATAGAAATCTGACTCCTCCTTCCCAGGAAAGGATTTATTTTATCAATCATGAAAAACTGGTTTTATAATCCATAGGAGAAAACTCTGGCTTTGCTGAATGTGAGCACACTATGAAATGCCTACTGGCGTAATTTTGTTTCATATCTCACGTTCGGTCACCACTCAGGAAAACTCAGTTAGTTACTGAGCACAGTAACTAACTCCATTAATCACTTCAAGCTGGAAATATGAATAGCTTAAAACTATCACAACTTATCCTATTGATTGTTTACAGTGGCAATGGATTAATTTTCCATATATAAGACCCACTCTTTACTACCTTCTACAAACATCCATTTAGCCCATACTCAGTGAGTCCTCACCTCACTGAACGAACTACAAATGAAACTTAGTCAAACCCACAGGGACTAGAAACCAAACCAACTCTCACGAGACTGACAACACGTGACCTCTTAATGAAATTTCTCTGTGCTTCTGCCTCCTCTCTGGGAAGATCTCAGACCTTTAGGAGGAAGACACATGCAGGAGACGGGATGCTCGTTCCCACCAAGGAGAACAGCATTATAATGTCTCCCAGAGTTTTGGAAACTGGTTGCTGTTATGGCCTCACTGGACTTGAAACTGAAACCGGCAGGGTGTTTTCTGCGCATTATCTAAAGATACTTTATCCAGGACTTCCTTGGGGTGCAGAGCCACCTTCATATCACCAGGTGATATCAAGAGTCTTCAGGAGTGAAAAGTTGCATAGAATGAAGTTTATTTATCCTTTTTAGAGCAAAGGAATTATAAAGAGAAGAGAAGCAGCAGCTAATTTGAAATAACTTTCTATATTATGTACATCAAGTCTCATGTATTTGATTCAAAATGAGTGTTAATTTGAAAAAAGACCAATGGGAGCCTCAAACCCTCCTGAGTAATTTCCTAAAGAAATGTATCTTCTAGAAATTAAACTTTGCTTTCTTAATGAACACATTTTGCAGAGATGAGTTATTGGTATTGTCAATTCAAATTACCAGTGGATGCTCCTTGCAAAAGAGCAGTCCCTTTTGAGGATTTATTGTAAAATGAAATAGGAGACAAGGATGCATCTTATTTGCTTGTTTCCCCCACAAGGATATATCATTAATGTGCTTGTAAGAACTAATATGCATGGCCTCCAAATTACATCTGTGGAGTCATTATAAAAAGTGCTTACTGTATTGCCATATAATTAGATTCCCTATGCTGAATATATTATTTCAAAGCTGTCGGAAGAAAAATTACAGACCTTGTGTAACTCCACAGGAGTTGGTGACATGATTTCTTTCATTTCTTGCTTAATTTTTCTCAGAACCATGGATTTTCTCCCCACATCTGACGGCAATGTGTTGCTACGAGTAGCTTGACTGTAATGTGGCCTTACGGTACTTCTTTCCTGGAAGCTGGCTTGTCTTCCCAGCTGGCTACGAGGTTGTGGGTTTTCATGATTCAAACTCATTGTACTTCCTGACATAATTGTGGCCTAGAGCATTAATGAACAGGTTAATTTTTAACACAGAATGTGGGTTAAATTAGTGGTTAATTCATAGCAGTAGGAAAAACATCTCTATTCTTTGTTAAAACACAATCACTCAGGGCACAGCAAAAGGCAAGAGGATAGATGTTCAATCTGCTTGCAAGTCACTATAAAATAAAGGACCACAACAAAACACAACAACAATAACAGAACCCTACAGGCAAAAGTTTTCAGATGGCATTTCAAACTAAAATACTGAGCACTAGAATGGCTATGCTTGTAAGCTAGTCCCCTGGCAGACTGAAGAGTGTGCAGTATAATTGCTTACTTTAAAAATATTTTACACGTAAGTAAAACAACATTTAAGTGGCGGCATAATTGCATTTGTTGGAGTTGGAGACGCAGGAAGGCATTTGCAATTCAGACTGCGTGTGCAAGGTAAAAAAAATGTGAGTCAGCAGAATGTGTAGGCAGCTCTGGAGTCAGCACTGGCAGAGAGCATGCCTGGATACCCTCCCAGGCCGGGAAAGCTCAGTGCAGGTAAGCTCACTGCCTGGAAAGAAATTTTGCATAACGGACATATTGCAAGAGTAACTGCCTTAGCTTAGCACGAATACTTCAGAGATACAAGCCCCTGGCTCACTGCTGGTTTTAATCTCAGTAAAAGCTAGCCTTTTATGTCAGATGCAAGAATATACAGAGGGAGAAATCTTGAAAGACGATGACGGGAGTCATCTCATCCACTGGGTGGAACGGACTGACAGGAAAAGCACCCATGCACAGCAAGGAGCCTCCTCTCTTGGGAAAGACTTTCTGCTCTGGGGAATGGGAGGCAAATGCAGAGGAGGCTGCGTTTGGGAGCCTCCCAATGGGAGGCTTTGGCGCAGCCACTGTACAGAGGCGCCACTGCTGGGAGAGGGTACACTGAATTTCCTGCTTATTCTCCCTGGTGCCGACAGACAGGTGAAAAGGGAAATTAAAAGGCCATAACCTGAACTCTGACTGGGACAGGATGCAGGCAGCCTTCTTGAAAATGTGTAGTAAAAATGAAGGGGGAAAAAATAAGGGGAAAACAGGCAAATAACCGTTTGCTTCTGACTCTGTTGAGCATGTCTGTTGCCCTTCTTTCTCCCAGCTCCAGCGCTACTTTCACTGTGAGATAATGTATCGTAGCCTTAACAGTCTCTCTTGTGCTCAGTAATGGCTGATATTACTGCCTGATGGAGCAAAAGCATCCAGAGGACTTGGCAAACAACAGTTTTCTTTGCTCTTTGGCTGAGAACCTTGAAATGAAAAACGATAAGGAGTCCTTGACTACGCAATGGCACTCCATAAAATAGAGGCATTGCCGTTCTCAGCATCCTGTCATACTGAATGAGTCTTGCTTTCATTTCAGAGCTGTGGATTGTGCAACAAGGCGATGCTACAAATGATATAGCATCTACAGTTCTGAATTTCACTTTTGTGAAAGGCTGAGGAAAATTCAACCTGTGGAAGTAACTGAATTCTGGTCAGCATGAATGATCTATTTCCATTTTGAAATGATCTATTTCCATATCCTTTTATTGTGCTCTGAATATTGAAAATTGCAAGAGAAGCCTGCGGTACTGAACCATATCTAACTATGGAATTAAACCAGTATAACATTTTCTCCTACATTTCTCTGGTTTGCAATAACAAATACATGAGAATCACTTTTGCTATCCACACATGCAATACAAAACCCATAAATCTGAGGAAGTAAATTAATCTGAACTGAAAAACTTTCACCCAGTTATGCCATTCACATTCCTCCTGGCTGCTAAAGGACTTTATATAACATAAAAATGAAAATGAGATTCTGCCAGTTTTGCAGCTCCAGGAATTTAAAAGAACATAAAAGAAAATATTTTAGGACCTTTCATTCCGTAGCTTGAAGTGGCAGTATAATTTTAATTGTTCTGATTAGACAACTTAGAGAAAAGGTGATTAGAAAAATAAAGACTCAAAGTTACTCTGTCTCTGTTCCCTCCCGCCCTGTCCCCCTTACAATCTAACTCGAAGCATGGTTAGATTTGCAATTAACTTCAGGATGAAATGTGAAAATTTGTTAGGTAGTGAAGAAATGGCTATATAACGAACATTTCTCACCTTGGCAGCTTTTTTTGCAGAGTGGTAAGATTTATAGGTAAACATTTTGAAAAGCTGATTTTCTTTTATGTTCATCTTAATCAAATTAAGTTTCAATTTAAAAGGCAACCTACAACATGCTAAGAAAAGCTGCGTAAAGCGTCTGTCAGAGAATGGGATGCGTTGCTGCAGGAAGGTTATGCCCGCTTAAGAAGTTCTGCGCCATTTGCTGCCTGTGCAGACAGCACCAATGGTTATGCACAGCAGAAGCTGCAAGTCAAAGCTCTGGGGTGAACATGTTTATAGAATTTTGGTTGCATTGTACAAAAAGAAAACAGCTCTGGTTAGGGGCGGGGGAGGCAGCTGCACAAGCAAAAATACAAAGGTAAAGGGTAGGTACCAAGAGTGTCATGTTTCTCAAACACAGACGCCTGTCAGCCTTGTCCTGTGGAGAGGGGTTAAAGCTTTTAAATGAATTGGTGTGATTAGTGCAACTTAAAAGAAAAGAAAGGAGAAAATAAAATGAAAGTAAACCAAACCAAAACCATTATATTTCTCTATAATTGGAAAGAAAGGTTAAGATTGTTCTACCTCTAGTTCCCTCAGAATTCCTGACTGGCCACAGGTCTCTAAATCCTCCAGAGCCTGAGACCAGAAATTTTCTTCCTGGTCAGCCTCGGTGTTATCATGGGTACCTGCGAAGCTAGATTTACAATGAGAGGTTAAGAAAACGTGGACTTTTTTTCCCCTTGAAAAATATATTTTACACACGTGCGTTGCCACAGATTGCAACTCGAATGACAGAACGTTACAGTAGGTAGGCAGGAGAGAGGGGAAGAGTCGCTGATCAGGAGAGGCTGGATGAACATGCAGAGCACACGACAGCCAAGTCTTCTCATAACCTGGCAGTCGCTAGCAGCTGGCAGGGTCTGAGCAGCCAGTTATTCAGTAAGGAGATAAATGGATTCCAAGAACAATTCAATACACATTTTTACTGGCTTGAAACTGGGACCTCTCTATGAAAATTAATGAATCAGCCAGTAGCTGTGTGCAGAGCAACGAATATTTGCAATAAAACCTTTCAACCTCGCAGACTTCCCCCAGGGAATAGGAAAAGTGCCCTCATTTTTGCAAACAGCATTTTGCAAAAGAGGGATGGTGGTTTTTACCTGATTCCTTCAGCCTAAGCTCCATTTATCATTATCAATTTAAGCCCACCTGACTGCCATCGTATAAACTGCTCCAGTCATTTCATACACAAACACAGGGAAACTCAGGGATGCAACTGTCTTGCATGGAGACTTAGGTCTCTGCTGTTTCTGAAACACACTGAAGACTTATCATATTACTAGCACTCCGGAGCAGGACGGTGGTGACAGCGATGCTTAGGGAAGTTGCCCAGCAAGAGAGGTCTGATCAAAAATGCCAACTCTGGACTGCAGCAACACAGCCCAAAGCAACACCATGACAGTGTATGTGTGTGTGGGGAGGAAGCAGGAGTTTTTTTGCTGTCTTAGCACGGGGAATCAGCTCCATGACGGTTCACACAAGCATCAGAGCTGCTGCACGGGAGGGGGCTGATTATGTGAAAGGCACAGGGGGAAAGATGAGGAAGGAAAGAATGAGAATTCGCCTTTTTGGTGGTAGCAAGCTGTTATTTTGGAGCAGCTGCCCATGGACTGCAGCTAGTGGTGCTTAACCGCACATAAACAGAGCAAACACTACTATGGAAGCATCTGAGGCCTTGCTTGACAAACAATGTATTACTGCGAATAGCGTGAATGTAACACTGTTAACAGAATAGCTTTTAAATAGGAGAATTGCCCAGCACAACGGCCGACAGCTCGAATGCTTCAAACACATGATACTCTGCCTCAGAGATGCTTTTTTACAGTTAACGATCAGTCAAGCAGACAATGGTCAGCCATTTCAATCTCTTATTGCAATGATTCTCCATCTAGCATCAGTGTCTCTTCTAAGATACTGCAATAGATACAGCAATGGTGGGAATACCTACTCAGGTCACAGATGCAATTCCTCCCAGGCAAGATAAGAAAGTATTTAAAACATGGTTTTAGAAAGACCCGTGACTTCTGATATTAGCTCCTTCTTGTTTTAATAGCCAATGTTGAACATAGACTAACTTATTCGTTACAATACTTTTCTTTATATTGCATACTAATATTATAATATAAAATGGAACGTGAGTTAATAAACAGGATTATTTGAGGCAATTGTCTGCGACAGCAAAGACTGGATTTCCTAGAACTGGAGGTCCATTTATTCTCCGACTTCTGTGAAATCTGAAATCATGATGCCTATACGTCTGGACCTCTTTTTAGCTGAAACGATTCCTTTTTCTGCCTTCACCTCCTCTTTTGCCTTTTCTCCTAGTCTTGTCTCCTGGTGTGTGAAATGCTCAACTTTCGCACTTCCATTACAGCCACATGAATAAACTGATTTGTAGCTGAGCTACTGCACCAGAAAAAACAGGTACCAAAGTAGTTTTGCATCTAGACGGCTTTTTTTTCTGAAACCTGAGAGATTGATTTTATGTCATGTGAAATATTGTTTGACCTCTAACAAATATATTTGGTTTTCTGACGCTTATTCAAAGAGCCATCAGAAATTTAGATGCATAAAAATGCTGAAGGAGAGGTAGTGGGTCACATATGAAGACACAGGTGCCTATGATTTGGTTCTTATTGCCATACGAGACATAAAATAATTTTATTTTTTTTTAAATTCAGGAGGTGATAGGATGTTCTAGGATCTGGCAGGCTCATCCCTGTAAGTATTGTTTTAATGTGCAAAAAATTTCCCTGGAGCAGGAACTATAACAGACCTATCCTACCTGCCAGTGATAGGCAGACACCAGGCTACAGCGTGGTTTAAGCTCTCTGGTTTCATTCACTTGACAACTGAAATTTCATTGTCACTCAACAGCATGTTAATGATGTGTTTTCTGCTTTTACCTTGTTTTTCTCCTTTTTCTCATTTCAACTACTTTTCCTTTCTTCCCCCACCTCCCTCCCCCATCCCAGCTGGATCTCACTCCTGTGCACTCTTTGTTCACCCACCTGGAGGTATTCCACTCTTCCAGGTGTCCCCCACCTTTCCTTTGCCCACCAGAGGCACCTTTCCACATCTTGTTCTCTTTCTTCATGCTCCTGATGCTCTCTCCCCCTGATCTTTCTACAGAAGTTTGCTTTAAATGGTTTTCTTGATTCTCTCCCAATGTCTCAGTCTCCTTCTGCTGCCACATATTCTTGGAAGCTGTGCTACACAAAATAAAGGTAAGAAAAAATTACTTTCGAGTGTTATAGAAGAAGACAAGTTGCTTAGCTAGAGGCAGAGAAGAGGTGGCTTTCTGGGGATCCCTTAACAGGCTGGAAGAACAGACACACCCTTCTCAAATACTCCAGCACTCGGTATAGAAACACCATCAGGTGTGGCATAATCCATTTTACAGAGACAGGGTTAAAAAAATCATTATTTTAAGTTGTGCCATATATCTTGGGTGTAAAGTCACATTGACAAGTAGAACAAGGCTCTTTAATGTGCACACTTTCTGTTGAATAGTGCTTGAAAATGGTAGTAGAATACATGCTTTTCATTTAGAAGATTCTGTATTTTACAATCCAGCTTCCTGGGTCACTGCTCATCAACTTTTTCAGCCTGTGACTTATGTAACTGCAAAACAGTAGGTGTTCTGGAATCTATGGCTGCATCTCATCTGAGAAGCAAAATATGGGCTTTAACTGTGGATAAAGATGCGGCTATTACATTACAGATATTAACTCACCAAGAATATGAAAACAACTATGGTAATTTCCTTCATTAAGGAATATATAAAATAATGTCCATGTCACAGCCTATGAAAACTTCTACTATGCTTCTGGCCAGTAGGGAGCAAAGGAGCTGGATACGGACTGAGAACTCACACTTGCCCAGATCTTAGCTATCGTCTTGCCAGACTTGTCTCCAGACAAAATGCCACCGGGCAATCTACTGTATCAGAGGGTTTGTCATTCAGATGCTGAAAAGCAGCACTGGCATCTAAGCTTTGCCTTGATTTGTATTTCAAAGGTAACAGGCTGGACCTTATGGATTTACTTATCCAGTATGTTTATATAGGAACCAGAAAGGGTTTATTTAGTACTAAACCTGAACTTCTCACAGACAGGGATTTCAGGCTCATTGTGCTGCTACACCAAGAAACTGTATTTCTAATGAAGGACATGCATGTCTGCAAGTCCTGAGGATGGGTACAAAGAGCACAAAAATCTTTCTAACTGCGTTGTCTGTCTTCCCTTGTTCTTTGGTAGGAATTACCCAAGTCTCTGCAGTGATTCCACTGCCAGATCATCCTTAGAATAGAGAATAAGAGACTTTTGTGTCTTTCACTATCTCCAGGCATTGTCAACTAAGCATTTTTCCCTCAGGAAGTTCTTTTGCCTGCAGAGAAAGTAATTGAAAAGGAGATTTACTTCTCAGAAGAAGAGGAATGAATGCATGGAAAACTACAATAGCTTTGGACAAGACATTTCTACCTGGATCACTTTGTTCTCCTACTGAATCACTGCAGATGTTTCAAGCATTTATGGAAGAAGACTGTAATTTCTCCTTCTTTGCCCAAACCAAAACGAAGAGTTTTCATGAAAGAGAAAGATTAACATGCCAGTTGTCTTTAGAAACTTTATTTGTAGGTTTATTTTTGTGGAAGTTTTTTTTTTTGAAGCTTACCGGGGGAATGCCCTAATTTTTTTGTTTATTCTTAAGAGATAAACGCTGTGGTTTTTTTTTGTCTGAAGTAACTCAAAATAAATATATGTCTTGGTTTTGGAATCATAATGTTCCATAAATGTCACTAATTTACCCTAATAAGTTTCATGAAGTATAAATACTATATCTCATATTTAAAGGAAGAGCTGCTATAGCTGCATTAGAAAAACATAATTTCATTGCAGACAGTAAGTGTTCATTTTGGAGGCACTGCTGCAGCTGAAAATCAAACAGAAATGTATATGGGAACTTACCTGCTTGCTGTAGGTCGGTCCCATTCGTCATCACTCAGCCCTGTATCATGAAATGGGTGGTTTCGTGGTTTGCTTGGAGGGGACAAACTGGTCTGTTTAGGACTCCTCCATTCATAGGCATTGAAGTTGTATCCTGAAGCCTGATAGCTGTGTCCTAAAAAAGATGAATTACATATTTAGGGCACTGTATATGTTTTAATGACAGAAAAGCACATCTCTGAAGCTGGGTCCTCTAGAACTTGGATGTGGACTCATGATTGCTACTTTGTTTTTGCAGTAGTAGTCAGATCATTTATGACCTAAATTATGCCTGGAATAAGGTGTGCTTTAGAGCTTCTCCTATGAAAGTCCACTGAAAGCAAAATCTGAAATATACCTAACACTGTTCTCTTACTGTTTATGTCTTGGCTGCTTCTGATGTTCTAGACACCTTCACAATTGATCAGTTTCCAATCTGACATCATACATTGAATACTAGTGAACAAATCACATGTGTTATGGATGTGTTACATATGTGTTAATGTGGTCACGTGCAACATGCCCAAAATTAAACCTAAGCTATTAAGAAAACTGCGCTTCACACCTACTGAAAAAAGAGTTTGCAAGGATGCATGAAAAAACCTCATCAACTTGATGTTTGAGATGACTAGCAAGAAAATTTTTTATTCCTCCTGGTAACCTTCTCAAATTTGGAAGCAATGCAGCCAAGAATTAGTGACATATTAGTGTCAATTATACTACCAATCTGTAGAATGGCTACCTAGATGCAAAAGCTGGCATGGTGTAGAGGCTCTCGAGTGACCATTAACTGGAGTAATGCCAGAAGAGGAAGAAGAGCAGCTGTCTCGGCACCGCTGAGGCAAGACCTCGTTAATACAAATGGAGGACTGTACTGTCACAGCCCTGCATTGCCCTGCATAAGGCCAACATGGGAATCTCTGTACTCGTGCCCCTTTGTGGAAGGGGAACTTGCACTTAGCAGAGACACTGCTTTTTGCTAGGGCTCCGAGACCTGAGAAAGGGCCCGTCTCACAATGGGCACGCATGCCCGGGACCAATATACACCCTTGGAAAGCTCACCTCGCAGAAAGTCATTCATCTATCAGCCATTTCCAAATATCTCAAAGCTGTGTAAATGGCATCAGATGGCCTTTATGATGGCCTTTATATCTGAAGAGTTTATTTCTGGGTGCTTTTATCATACAAGCAATGTTGGTATTAATTCAATAGTATTTCTTTAACTGAACTAAGTGTAATTTTAATTCCCAGTAGGAACCAGACAGTCTGGCTTCCAAGTGATGTATCAAGAAGAACACATGGATCGTCTTGTCACAAGCTGATGCTGATCTGGTAAGCAAAATCCATTACGGTAGAGCTGCTATATATATTTCATCTTGACATATTCCTTTTCTAGCTCTGTAGTTGGTGTTTTCTGATGTGCATATTGGATTAGGACGTTCTATTCTGTGGATGACTAACAAATATCACTGCTATCACCTCTCTAAAGAGGGCAATTTGCTTCCATAAATCAGTCTAGACCTGTCTCCCTCAAATCCCATGTAACTGGAGAGTTGCGTGCATTTTCCAGCTAATTGGCAGACATTAACATACCCCCAGATTCTAGGAAGGGTTTTGGTTGCAAAAATGTGACTGCTGTGTGGGGAAGGCTCCGGTTTAGTAATGCAGACACATTAGACAAAGGTACAAAATGGGGTATTAATTCAAGGAGAGAAAAGACTGCTCACCAGCATTAAATTAGTAACTAATAGGATAAAGCATTATCTGGTGCTCCAGAAACATTCCCCAGACTCCTCAATTTGCTTAGCCCGTGCTTATGCCAAGAAAGGTTTGGAGAGAAGCCATACTCAACTTGACAGGTCAAGACAGAATGAACTTTAATAAAAATGTGGGTCACATTAGTACCACAGCAAGGGATATGGCGCAAATCTGATTACACTCAGGCTGTTTAGCAGAAGTGCCATGTATACAACCAAGTCTGGGCTGATTTTTTCAAGAGAGTTAGAAAAAAAATCTGCTTTGAGATACTGTTTTAATTTTGGCATGGCATCCGAATCATCAGGACTTTGGAAAGCAGTCTGGGCCTCAATCCTTTCCATAGTTGAACAATTTGCTCCAAATATAATCAATTCACCCAGCAAACGAGTACTATCATTTTGGCACTTTTTCAGCAATACTTCTCCTCAGAACATAAAAATATCAGAAGAAAATCTAATGTGATTTATTTTGATAAACTGACCAAACCAGTTAAAAACAGAAAAGGGGACAAATTCATCCCAACTCTAACTCCAGTGAAATACAAATTATACAGGGGTAATATAGCCCAGTGCATTGAGTACTAAATAAAACATTATATGTAACAGTGAATTAAAAGTAAAATGTAGAAAACAGGAGTTATAATTAAATGTATTGAGACTGTCTTGTTCAAAGCAAGTTGATGCCAAATATATGCAGTAAGTAAGGCTAAGAAATACTTAAAAACTAAAGAACAGAAAAAACATGGCCACCAGTAGTGACATCAGCTGCTTCTTGATCTCAGGTAGCTCAGCAGGTTTCAAAGGAAACCACCTGCTTTCCAGAAGCAACCACCGGTGTTATCACTGAGCAGGCACGTTAGAGAATAGCAATGTAAGTAATCAGCACAGAACTTCAGTCTATATGGGAAATCTGCTGGGCAGAGCTTGGTTTCAGTTCTCTGTGTGAGGGTACAAAACAGCTGTCCATGAGCTACTACCCGTGCTCCTGGAAAGCAACAGAAAGAAACAGAGAAATAAAATTGAAAGAATGTGTGTAACCAGAGAGAGCGAGAAAAAATTATTTGAGGTAAGGATCTACCTGTCCAGATACCTGCCAGGTAGTGGGAATACCTGCTTTACTATGGAAATACACATTTTAAAAAGAGTTAAATAAAACACTGAAGCTATGTGGAAGTTATTTTTCATGTTATCTAGAATAATACAAGATGTCTGTATCTCTCACTGCCTAAATAAACGTCTCACAAATTAAAATGAGATTATTTGAAAATCCCATATAAACCAATAGCCAAACATAAATAGAGAATTTAATGTTAAGGAAAATCATGTCTTTAAATAGAATGACTGTTTTTGAGAGCTGAATGTTAGATGTTAATGCTGCAGGAATGAGGAAGAAGCAAAAGACTTACAAATGATAAGCAATGCCTAATGTTCCCCCTTCAGCAGTTTATAATAAATCTGCTGTAAGTTAAAAATTACTGCATATGGGCATCAAATTCATGAACATCTTCAGTGTGTTCTGTGCCTTGCATTGATCTGTATTTGAAGGATAAACTCATTTAGTCGTCGATGAGCTATGGACCAGGCTATTCAGATGTCAGTAAAGCTAACAAAAGTCTGTTAATGTATTGATAAATGCTTCATAACACATCACGTTGTCATGAAAGAATGAATCTGAGGCCAGCCAAGTGTAAGAAATCATGCTGCCTGGCGAGGTGTGTGGTCACAGTGAGACGCTGGCACACTACAAAGTACAAGGTTTAAGGTTGGTACAGACAAAGTTCTCTTTAAGGCAAAGGAAGGTCAACCATGAAGGTGGTAATTCCTACTTTAAAAGTTGATTGCATTCTTGATAGTACCTTGATTTCCAAAGCTGGTATCAATACCAGAGCCATCCCACGACTCTACCGCGCTGTCAACACTTGGGACTGTAGTGGAATAGATGTCTGAGAGTTTGCCAGATTTCTGTGCAGCAGAGGTTTCATCTTCAGCATCGCTCAGTTCACTTATGTGACCCACAGGGACAGAAAATTTCTTGGGACTAGTAGCTGAATAGGATTATAAAAAAAAAAAAAAAGGTGGTGGTGGTCATTGCTTTACTGCATTTCTAAGAATATGCTTTTTACTACTGACACGCAGTTTTTTCAGGGATGGCCTAAATGCTTGTTAATCTGTAACAACACACACATTAAAGACCACTGATGCTACCCCTGGCCATACTCACCATCTGTCTGCTTCTTGATTTTCAAGGTGACAGTTTCTCCTGCCATCTGTAATAAATGAATGGCTTCACTCAAAGGTTTTCCTTTCAGACTGCTACTGTTTATTGCTAAGATTCTGTCTCCTATGTGAATTGCCCCAGTCCTACAATAACAGAGAAAAGTAAAACACTGAGAAGAGAGCATAAAAAGCAACAAAGGCAATTTCTTTGCATATTTGGAGCATGAAAGTCTCATTTTCCTTTCTTTCTTTCATTTTGTTTTTATAGCTGTGTTACAGAATAATTCTTTTGTTAGAAATGCTTAAAGCAAGTCACCTTTGTTGTAGTGACAATAGCAGAGCTAAGGCATGGAGATGTGGATTTCCATGTTACTGTGGTAGTTGAGTTAATCACCTCTGAATGATATTCTTTGCAGCCCATCTGTTTAAGAGCAATCTCAGACAGCTCAGTAAGTTCTGAAATGAGTCAAATTTCTAGAAGCCCTCACAACATAACAGATAATGGCAGTGTGAGCAAGTAACCAGCTATTTCACCAATGTGGCTTTCAGGATGGATCATATCAAGAGAAGAAAATAAATTCTCTTTGTGTAAATGCACTGTTTGTTCTGGCTGCGCACAGTATCATGTTTTGTGTGCTGTAAGTTCTCTCTGAAAGGCACCAATTGCAATGACTCCACCTATCTTAAAAATAACAGGCGATAGAAAACCTTAGCACTTTCATTGTTCTCTATCCAACACTTACCATGAGGATCATTTCAGCTCCTCGGATAACGTTCGCTATTGTGTATGTAAGTGCACAAACAGATGCAGTATGTGTATGCGGTAAATTCAGATAATCTTGGACACATGAAGTGCTTTCCCTACCTATTGTACTACCCAAGGCTATTGCTTTTAAAAGGATGCTAAAATGTTCTGGTGTCTGAGTGGTTCGATTGACTAGTCTTTCCGAGGTGATTTATAATAAGGACCACAATCCTCTGCTTTGCCTTGTATAGTATGTGCAAGAACATCCTGTTAAGATATTGCTCATGCTCCTGAACTTGACAATGATCAAAAAACAGCAGGAAAAAGATGATAAACTCAGATTTGGAGAATTACAAAAAAATAAATTCCTAAACCATGAAAATTAGTATCTTCAGGTAAACAAAACAGATCTTTATCTCAACAAAAAGAATGTTTAAAAATAATTTGCTTTCCAATTTACCTTTCAGCTAATCCTCCTTTTGTAAGGCTGGAAATGATTATGGGATCAAAGGGCTCTTCAGTACCAGAGATTGTAATTCCAAGAGGCCCACCATAGCGCTTGAGCTCAACAGTATAAATAATTGCTCCAGAGCTCTCCTGTTCATCTGCAATAAATGCCAAGGGGATGCAATTGGTTTCTTATGAAAGAGGGAATGAAAAAAACAGCACATTCAGTCTAGTGACTGGTAATCAAACAACATTTTCAAAGGATTACATTTCAAATACACTTCTTAATCAGTAATTAATACTCTACTGGATTCTTTAAAAAACCAAAACAAAACAAAAGCAAAACCCAAACCCAAACCCAAACCCCTCTCTTTTGCAATTTCTTTTTTATTGCCAAAACCTGGCAATTACATTGAGGTCAACAGAAAAATCTCCCCTCAGTCTATTAAGACTAAATTTTACTCAGTTTAAAATCTTTTTCTCTTCTTTCCTATTAAAATAAAGCTTCAAGCTATTTTGTTACAGAATCACAGAATGGCTGAAGTTGGAAGGGACCTCTGGAGGTCTTTTTGTCTAACTCCCCCGCCCAAACAGCGCCACCAGGATCAGGTTGCCCAGGACTGTGTCCAGATGGCTTTTGCGTATCTCCAAAGGTGGAGACTCCACAACCTCTTTGGGTAACCTGTGCCAGTGCTCGGTCACCCTCACAGTAAAAAAGTGTTTCCTGATGTTCGGGAAGAACCTTCTGTGTTTCAGTTTGTGTCCATTGCCTCTTGTCCTGTCACCGGGCACCACTGAAGAGAGCCTGTCTTTCTCCAATTTACACCCTCCCTTCAGATATTTATATACATTGATAAGAGCTTTCTCTTCTCCAGGCAGAATGGTCCCAGCTCTCTCAGCCTTTCCTCATAGGAGAGATGCTCCAGCCCCTTCATCATCTTTGTGGCCCTTCACTGGACCTGATCCACTATGTCCAAGTGTCTCTTGCACTAGGGAGACCAGGACTGGATGCAGCACTGCAGAGATCTCTCGCCAGTGTTGAGCAGAGGGGAAGGATCACCTCCCTCGACTTAACGCAGCCCAGGAGGCTGCTGGCCTTCTTTGCCGCAAGGGTACATTATTAGAGAAAAGACAAGTTACTACTATTGTATAAATACTGGTACTCATCTGTTTCTTGAACTGAATGGAAGTTATTTAGAATCAAACATAATTCAAAAGTTTTAAAACCAAGCTTCCTTAAAAGAATTGTGGGAAAAATGAAAAGTTATGATAACATAAGCAGCTGTCTTGCTAAGAGAACCTGAAATATATCCCATGTTTTTGATGGACAAGTTTTAAGCTTTTGTAACAGAATCAGAAATAGCTTCTGAATTCTGAATTATCAACTAAGCTGAATAATAACTCCATTAAATTTGATTTCATTATATTGCATTAAGTCATTTGCATTATTTTGAAATTTTAGTCTTGCCAAACAAACATCAGAAATGGAGAAGAATTCATCAACGGGTAAGCTTAAATACAATGTATTTTCCTCAGACAATTTATACAGTGCATGCTCTTTTCATATTATCAAAAAAATATCACAGCAGGAGAGCAATCAACTGCAGAATCTTTGAGTTGTGAAGGAATATTTTAAAATTTAAAACGCTAGATTTCTCCTCAGATTAAAATAACAAATGCTCCCTTGCCCATCTTATGATATTGGTATTCAGCCATGACGTCTGGCCTGGCGGGCAACGTTTCCTAGATCTGTGGGTAATGACATTTCGAACGGCTCAGCGAGTGTGGAAAATGTCTAGGATGCACATTCCGTAAATGTTACTAGAACTAACCTGAGACAAGCTAGAAAATTCAAATGTTCCCATTTCTATTTGTGTAGACAGAAAAACTTTAAAAGAAAAAAAAGATACCTGCATCGCTAGAAAAGGTTCAAAGAGTTGCTTTCTTCTCGTGCTGAAAATGGTACTTAAGCAGAGCTGGAGAAACACTAGTATCTTCGGAGCTACTTTGGTTTTTTTCCAGTTTGCAGAAAACTTAGGCCATTAGCTTCCCCCCACCCCAGCTCCCTCCTATTTCCCCCTTGCTATCCACATAAAGAAAATGGTACACATACAGAATCAAAGGAGAGGAGAATTAGTGGTGTTCATTCAGCAAAGAATACTGGGATTTTCATGCTTAGTGTTGGCCTTGTACTTGGGGCATTATCATCAGTGTTTTGGCACAGTTCACATCAACTACACTTTATCTGACATGCTTTTTCCAGAAGCACCCAGCTCCCAAGACCCCACTGGAAGCGTCTGACTGGCATACAGGGGGCTGGCATGTAAGCTGCCACTGCACAGCAGAAGAGTGGCAGCGCTTGCTTGCCTGCTAGAGCATTTTTGGAACAACAACAAATGCTCTGTGATCTAATGCTGACAACATTTACACAGGTTGACCCGGTACAAGACTTCAGCTGAAGGATGAAAAGTAATCCACCAAACTAATTGAAAATGTAATAGCCAGTATTTGCTAAGGGTTGACACAATACTGATGTTTCTCTGCTATCAACAGTAAGTGAATAAGAATCACAAGTAAGTGAATTAATCATGCAGCTGCCCTGCCACATGAGAGCTGGAAGTTTATAGATCTTAATGAATGACTGGAAAGGAGACTGGTCCATTATGTCTGTCTTCTGGTTAGCCCTAGTTAAGAAAATTAATGGCAGAATGCAACAAATGTCAAATGTCACTGTTCTCTTCAATGCTTTCTCCAGGCAGTAGAAATGTGAGCTATCCAAGAACACGGCATGCATGTGGCCTGAATTCACAATGAAGGCCAGTTTTGCCATGAAAGCAAAGAACTCCTAATATTCAAAAAAGGTTGGTAGCCATGAGGTTAATCAGGAGATAAAACTGTCCTCAGTTTGGGAAGCTGGCAGGAAAAAAAGAAAAGAGAAAAACTGCTGAAAACATACTTCCATGTGGGGAGGAAATATAACCAAACTACCATGTTTTTGGGTCTCATGTTTTTGAGATTTTCCTTTTTCTTTCCTTGTGATACAATTGTGGATAGTTCTTGGAAACTGCATTTAATGAAAGTGGACCCTTGTGCTGCAGTGCCTCTGCTCTGTCCGCTAGGCTCTTGCTCTTCAGAGTAACATCTGATCAATACAGACATAAGGGCAAAGAAGAGCACGCTCTGGGGGAGCACAAGACATGTACTACTTGGCTGCTGGCGTCACCTGCATGGTTGGCTCTGAGGAACACAGCTCTGAGACACGTACAACTGTCTGGAGAAGGGAGGAGCTGGAAAAACAGCAGAGGAAGGAAAAACAGAAGGAAGAAAGAAGAGCTAGAACCTAGAAATACTTAAAACGAACAGCATTTGAAAGAGAGCAAAGAAACGAGAACCTAGGGAGGAAGAAGTTCATCGAAAAAGCATGCCACAAGAAAATAAGAAAAGTTTAAATTTAATCTCATTCTGTGATTTGTAAATTGTTTTGGAGTGCTCCATGCCTACTCTTACATTAGCTTTAGGCTTTTCTCTTTTTGGGGAATTTATTAATGATTTTTTTCTGTTGAGTTTTAGAAGCAGATTTCTTCCCTTTGTGAGAAAACAGACAAACAGACTTTGATAAATAAACTAATAGCAAAAAGCAAAAATTTATTTTAATTGAGGTACACTTTTTGCTACACCTTTGCTACTATTTTGCCATTGGTTTTTAAAATATTTTTTCTTTAGCATTTCAGGAGACACTCATTCATTTTAGATTTCAAAGTAGGCAAAACCTGAAATACTTTCAATTACAGTTTGACACTTAGTCACCTATTACAAGAACCATTTATATAGAGAATTTTGTTCAGTAGGTATCTGAGTAGCTGTCCATGACATTTGAATCTGTTCAGTTACAGCAATCGTGTCTGGATAAGACACTGTAGTTGTGTGAGAATCTAGATATAGATATATGATGTAACTGCAAAATAAACAATGTGAACATGTAAAAGAAAACCATGGAATAAGAATCCCTCTCAGACTAAAATCTGTACCAGCTGCCATGGTGTGCAACACCTAAGAGACCAAAGATGTTATTTTACATGGGTGGATACTGAAATCCATGTTTCAGTGACAGCAACAGAAAATGTGTGCCAACTTCAATGGAAATGGAAGCTGCCCTAGAAAAAGATTAAGTCCACAAGGTGAGGAGGAGTTGGGGGTGGGGAAGACAACATGACACACACAGGACAAACCCACAAGTGTTTAAAAGTGTGGGAGATTACTACTTTTTCTACATGGCTCTAACTCACACCCCTCTGCTAGTCTGCTGGTAATTTCTCTGCAGGGTTATCAATGAGAGACAGTCTTCCAAATGATGGGAAGAAGGTGAAGGAGGGATCCTAGGTGCCATGAACGCTTAAAAGACAGACCTCCTCTTGTGCAGAAGAAAAGTCAAACTTCTTTCTACAGACATTTTTCCTGTCAATCTTCTGCCAAACGTAGTTACAGTTTCCTCTTCATAACATGCCTGGTTTGCTCTGTTTTGCAAAGCAACTGTCAGTCAGGGGTCCCTTTGGATGTACAGCCCATGACCAACCTGGCCAACCTCTGTCCAAGATGGACCAACTACATGTAGCAAATCCCACCTCACCACCTGTGGGGACCTAACCACAATATTCTGCTGAGCAGTGGCCATTCACTTTGCTGGATCAAGATTTACTTCTGAAACCCAATTCATGCAAGATGCTAAAGGCATCTGCCTTTGCCTTGTCCTGATCATACTGAAAAGATACTTTCTGTTTGCTTTCAAAAGGAAATAAAGGAAAAGAGCATTCTAGTGCAATTCTAAACCCCATTTCAACAGTTGCACTTGATTTTAAATAATAATGTGTGGCAGGCTGTGCCTTTTTGCTGTGAGATTGCATAGACCTTAAGACAAGCGAATCTACAGTTCATGCTTTTGTGTAATGCTGTAATATAAATCCCAGCAGTAATAGTAGTTATAATTGTCTAACTTCCTTTGCCACTAGAATGCATAACAGAACTTGCTTTATTATCTCCAGGTAGAAATTCTGCTCTTATGAAATCCGTAATGGGGAAGATCCAGGAATATTAATAGATGTAGGTGTGCTACATGATGGCAGCTCCATTACTTACACTGGGCTGATCAGACATGACTCCTCCATCAGCCATCCAGCGCAGCGTGTAAAGTACTACTTCCCTTTAAGCATGTGAACAATCATACTGAGGTCAAGTTTGTAAGTTTACGGACAAAGCATGCACTTCACCACTCTGCTGGAGAACTGAGGCCTATGGATCCATGCTTTGCTAACCATGATTCCAATCTTACAAGCAGAGAAAATCTCAATACGCTGATAAGAGAAAGATCAACCTTATATGGTTGTACCCGAGGGGAACTGAAGACCTCATTGTGCAGTGCAGCTCCTGCAGGCAATATAGCCACTGAGAAAATTCAAAACTTTATATATCATTAAAATTCTTTTTTGTGTGACATTTTCTGATTAGCATTAGCATGTCAGCCACATTAGAAAAAACATTTCACTAAAATATAAATTCAAAAGAATAACCCTTTGTTCTAAAAATCCCGGAAATACACAAGAATCTGCAATAGGCTCATTACTAATACCGGAATTATCTTCGTCTTTGCGGATCTTTAACTTGACAAGGTCCTCACAGTGCTGAAGAATCTGGACAGCATCTTCCATTGAGCAATTGTCAAGTCGAATATTGTCTATTGCAAGCAACTTATCACCAAGTTCGAGTGTCCCAGTTCTGTGAACAAGCAAACAAGCTTACATGAAATTCTAGTAACAATAAAGTAAGGTATCTTAGAAGGTAAGAACATTACTTTAGAAACAAAATGGATTTTAAAAATAATTATTTCTTAATATGCTGGACTTTTAATTTGTAACTGGTTTTTTTTAAAAAAAAAAAAAAAGCAGTGTCTGTTACAAGCTCCCTCTGCTTAACTTGAGTCTGGGTTAGCTACACAATGGAAACAGATTTTTATTGGGAGCTTGAATGTCTTACCTGTGAGCAACACTTCCTTTCTTGATATCAGAAATAACCAGAGGGTCCCCTGGTTTTCTACTGGATGGAGCTGTAATAAAGAATACATACAAGCATCTGTTGTTTTTTTTTTTTTTTTCCTAGATACACAGATGGGCAAATTCTGTTCACATTATTTACCTGTATTATATTCCTCCCCTTCCCCTAAATTAAATGCATATTAATACAAACAATCATCATCAGCATATTAGTAAAACTGCATACTCCTCAAAAATTAGAAAATGCCAGGATTAAGGTGACAGGTGTAAAGTGAATTTAACCTGATATATCTGCATTCTGGGTTAGGCCAGGACTGAACCAGGCAAAGATATCACAGTACAGCTCCAGTGATCTATCATAAAATGGTGTGTAGCTACAACACATAAGGAAGACTTTCTGTTAGTAGAACCTTTCAGCACAACTACTAATGCTGATCATTTGCCAGAAGATTTCTGTCAGACATGTATCATGTTTTATTATATCCCTGACCAACAGAGCTGCTCTAGCAAAATATCTACAGTGGGCTAGACTACGTTCTTTGCATCCACTCCTGTCTCATTCAGTGCTTAAGGCAGGGGTATGAAGATAATGCTTCCTGGGTGAGAAGGAGGAATCTTCTTCACAATAAATGAGATGCTGTTGGTAGTGGCCACACACACCATTGGGTAACTGATACACAGTTGTCACATCTGCACAGATGTAGCTTACATCACGTGGATGCTTGCTTCACTGTGACTCGCTGCTTCCTCTGAAGTGAACATGTGCCTCTTTTGATGAGTAACCTTGTACCTCTACACTGCTGCTGGGCCTTAAGCATTGCGGACTTTTCCCCACTTTTTACTGGGAATACCTAGTAGAAGCCCTGCAATTCCAGCAATGGTCAAATTAGTAAAACCCCCACCAGCCCCCTCCTGCACACCTAACTCATTTCTTCTTGGGAGGTATCTATCTGACATAACTTTCAATTTTCTATCTGTCCATCATGGTTAAAAGGATGCTCTGCTCTACAGCGTCAGTCATTGCTATTCTTTACTGACTTGTGCAGAAATATTTGACAAGCTTCCCTTGACCAGGAAATTTGCTTAGCAATTTTGCTTGACTTTGGTTGCACAGGAAGCAGTTAACTACCCTAGAGAAAGAAGATGATTACTGACTGATTCCAGAGGACTGTTTCTAGGAGCAGCTTCACTGAATGCATTGTTTTGGAGGGTTCATCCATTTGCTGTCCGAAGACTGCACTGAAATCTGATATGGCAAGCAGTGGGCTTAGAACTTGAGGGAGACACTGTTTTAGACAACGGTGTAGGACCTACTTTCTGCCATGGGGAAGTACACCACCCACAGCTGCTCTGGCCAGGAGGTAGTCTGTGTAGTGAACACAGACTGACTTTTGGGACTGTTGTTAACAGAGAGGGTGCTAATATTAAAACATTGCCACGTGGTTGGTATAAGGTGCTCAGTTCTCCTGAAAGCGCTAATGGTTTTTGCACATGTAGGGCTCTTCAACTGCCCCAACCCATTTCCGCTCTGTATGATGAGGCCTCTGCATTCATTCACAGAAGGTACTTTTTCATTAGGCTCCAATGCCTACCTTACAATCACCTAGTAAGCTACCCAATATTGGAGGATCACCTACAAAACTTTGATGTCAGTTACTTTAGCAGCTCATGATTCTTCTCTTTAATGAAAAATGATAGATCTTCACCTACAGCAACCACAAAGTGTATTAACAATGACATTTCCAACACAATATTCCAACAGATCTTCTTAACCTTGGCTGCCCGGACTGAGAAAGCCTTTGAATGTCCAAAGGAACTGTTTAAGAACTGCTAAATAGCCTTATTTCAAATGCAATGTCTTGAAAGTCCAGAAGACAGACAAACAAAGTCTTTAAAGAATTTTTAGAAACTTGTCTAAAATAGTACGCTTTCAGGAAATGCCTATAATGTAATTTAGAGAACAGCCATTAACTTTTTGCAGGATGTGTAATTTTCATAGCTTGTTTCTCATACGCCATGGGTCAACTACATCTTATACGACAGTTCCACAATTTACTTGAATTCTTTGTGTTTGTTTCACCAATTACTATCTTATAAAAATTTATAGTATCACTTCTGTGAATTTTTTTTTATTTTTTTAATTCTTCGTTTTTACCCTCTGATTTCTCTTATAAATCTTTGAGGTTATATGCCACCGACTGTACAATGTCTGCAGTTTGATATTTGAGTATTGAAATAGTCTTTATGAAACTGCTTTATAAAAATTACCAGTACTAAAGAAAACAGTCCATTATTGATCCACAAAGAAGAGAGAAGGAACCAAAATGGGGGAAAGAGCACTGCTCAAAGTGCAAAGCCACAGAGTACATGAGGATGCAAAAAGTATGATATTGCACACAAAGTTGTTACAGTTTCAAACTGAGTAAGTGTGATCCAGCAGTATTTTGTCAGTTATCCTGGGCTATTAATTGTGTCTGGTGGATGAAAGCCTTTTTGTAGGCAGTAAACACAGCTCAGTGTGAAATGATCCCCCCATGCTGACAAGCCCTTAATAAGCAGCTACACCACACTTTGTATTATTCTTGTTCAATGCTCATGACGTACTTGCTACAAACTATTCAAGTTGTGTTGCAGAGATAAAATCATTAATTTCCTCCTGAACTTTTGTCCTGCACATCACTGCAGCCTGAGATTGCCTCCCAAACACTCGCAAACAGATGCTGTCCCCAGCAAGAAGATCAAGTACTATTATCCTGCTTTTACAGATGAGGAAAGGAAACATAGGAACATTTAGGTCAAAGTATGACAATTTTCAGTGAGCAATTTGAGATATCCATGCCTTCATTTCTCACAATAGTTTGTAGTATATTACAGCCTCTATCTCCAAAGCACAAGTACTGGTATTTTCAGCAACAGCTGCAGATGCTCAGCATTTCTGCAAGTGTGACGCCAGGACCTCAATGGTTTCCACAGAAAATCAAGCAGCCACCTGTGGAAAATCTCTCTCTCCCTCCCCGCCCCCCCTCTCCCTCTTGTGAAATGACCTGTCTCAGCAGAACTCTATTGCAGAGAAAAGGAAAAAAAACCCTAATTTATCCAGAGCAGCATTAAAACATCTTAACCATGAGATCACCTCCTTTTTCTTTCTGCAGTTCTCCACCTCATTCATTATGCAGCCTCCATCCCCTTTGATACACACCACTGTTTCATCTCTCCCCAGAGAGCAGAGAAGCAAGAGTCCCAGTGAGGAAGTAGTATTTGACCACTTAATTAAAAAAGATACCCTCATGAATTAATGCAAGTTTGAAGGGACACTGTACAGCCTTAAGTCGCCATTTTTATGTTTCATTTCAGAATTATTTTTGTTTTTAAAAAGCAATTGAAACCGAAGCACCTTACCACTCACCCATATCCAGCCTTCTTGTTCAAGTCGCAGCTTCCCCTGCCCCTGCTCACAGCTCAGCCTCTCCCCTCATCTGCTGTCTCCCTGTTAAGGCTCTCTACTCATTTTCTCTTCTTGTTCCATCTGCTTATCCACCAAAGATCTCATCTTTTCTCCTCCCTGGTCCAGCTGTTAGTCTACCTACTGTTGAGCTTTTGTAGAGACCTTACACAGTCTGTATGGTGAACTGCAAGTAGACTGGAGAGCGCATAAAGTTGTACAGATACTAAATTTAGTGTTGCACCTAGAAGGCTGATCATTAGCAATTTGTTTGTTCTCTCTCTTTAAATTACTCTGTGGCCCTTGGCCTCCATCCCAGGCCTCTACCCTACTCGTATCAGTAAAGACACACTTTCCCTGACGATCCCCTGCCACTTGAAAGCGAGTTCAGTGAAGTGTTGTCAGATTTGTGTATCAGCTGTTCCATTAGGTTGAAAAAAATCTCAAACAACCCTCCTTTCTTATTTCACTGCTAACCCAAATTAAAAAAAAAAACCCAACAATGTGACTTAACAGATTTTGGGGTGGACATCTCACTTACCGCCCAGCCAAAACTCACTTACGAGTCTCAGCCTGGCTTCAAGTTTTGGAGTTTGATGAAACTCTGAACAAACTGAACAAGCAGAGGAAAATGCTCATGGGATGGAAAAATATATTTTTTACAAAGTCAGTCCACTTATCCACAATGCTTGTTAACAGGTACTAGACTTTTTTAAAATAGTGTGATTATTAAATAGATGAAAGAGCTTTTCAAAATTAGGCTGATGTAGCTCTTTTGTTCCTTAAGTATTGGTTCACGTGGAGCAGCTGAGAAACTTGCTGATTCTTCAGGCCCTGTCTTGAAACTAATTACTTGTAACATTGCAAAATAAAGTTGAGTTGGCTAGGTGAAATTCTAAAATATACAGAAACATGCTTTAGAAAGTAAATTCTCATAGTCAGTGCTAAATATCTGTAGATATTTACAAAGCTTGTTTCTGATGAAGTACAAAAGCAATAAAGCAGACTCTAATATAGCTGCTTGTCAAAATGACTTAGAAAAACTGATGATAGTTTGGGTGAGATTCTGATATTCTTACCAGCTTTGCAGCTTCTTATTCCTTGAGTAGTCCCATTAGCTTCAGAGAGATTATTATGAAGCAAGGTGCTGCAGTTCATTACCAGTAAGGATATCAGAATCTTACTTAAGAAAGAAAGAAAAAGGGGGAAGAAAAAAAAGAAAGAGCTGTTAACTACAGTTATCAGACTGTACTAGTAAGCCATTTTCTCAGACATCATTCAAGGATTTAAAAAATGTTAGTCTATGATAAAGTAGCCAGTGGCACGAAAATATATCTTTAAAAAAAAAAATCTATATTCCATTACATGGTCTAAAATCAATGTCACTGGCAAATAAATTGAAACAGATTTGAACACTACTACATCTACTTGAAAGCCATCCTTCTTCTAAGGATTGGTTCTGTTATAAAGGCATAATCACACATACATGGACACTGCTGTGTCATGCCTTATTTGGATGACATAATTTTAAGAACTGAGACATTCTAATTGCTCCAACCAGGTAACTGGGTATGCAAATTATGGTACCTGAAGCATGAAATATACAGTCGTATTTGCAAACTATGAAATAGGGTCTTTATTGAGTGTAAGCAGCTATTAATGGGAAGATTAGACAGATATTGCAGAGATAGGGAAGGATGACAGGATGATAGAAGTCCAGCATGTGTGTGAAGGCAGCAATGGGCAAGGCCAGTATACTGCGAGGTAACCGACATGCACTAACCGAAACTCAGTGCCCTGGATTAACACTAACAGTGATGCTCATGAAACTTTCTTCTCTCTTAATTTCTAGGGGTTTCTGCTATCTAAGGGAATTCTGATTTTTTTTTTCTTGCATTAATAAATCTGAAACTAAGAGAAGCTTAGTCTCTTCCCCTATCACATGTCATGCTTTCCAAAGACCATGAATTAGCTTAACTGTCTTTAGCGTTGTGTGTCACCTCAGATATGTCTTCAAGTACCCGGCTGTAACTCCACGCAGGCACACTTGGTGTTTATTACCAAGGAAAACAACACAAAGAAAGAGAAATAAATTCCTCTTCCAGGATGTCTGCTTCCTAACTTAGAAGAACTTAGAAGACTAGTTCTAGACTTAGAAGAACTCTTGGACTTAAAAATAGGCGTATGTTCAGATGCCAACCCAAGGTGCAGCTTACGTTTCCCTTCTGACAAAAAATGTCTGCCTTGTCTGGCAGGTCAGGTAATTTCCTGACTTTCTCATCCGAATCCCAAACTAAACTGGGGATATGGAAAGCAAGACAGGCATTCCTCTGTAACTTTTTTATAGAGACAGCACTTTCTCACTCACCATTAACTCCACTACCTTGAGAAGAGAGAGGGTGAAACAGGTCTCTAGCACTTAAACAGATCAAGCCCAAAAGTGAATAAACCCGATCTCCTCTATCACTTCTGTTTAAGCCTGGTCATACCAACTCTGATGAGTTTCCCTTAACATTTGTTTTTTAAAAGAAATCATGTAGCTTGCTGACAGTATCAGTAATAAATGGCATGCTAATGTGCTAAAGTGCCCAGAGAAAACTTGACAAAATGAATATAAAATGCTTATATTCTCCAAATCACACTGCCTCATTTAGGAGTTAATTAGGTAGAACAGAGCAAAGCACTGAAAAGGAAGCATGAAAAGCAGCAATTCAAGACTTCTACCAAGCAAATTTACAAACTTTCAGTTATTAGTATAAATCCTTTAAAATCAAATAAAGAATTAATCCTAGACAAAATTCATATGCATTAAATGCTATTAATAAGTGGGATTAATATATATAACAGATAATTTAATTTAAATATTAAAGGTACTGCAGTATACTCAGAAGAGCAGAGCTAAGACCAACCAGGTGTTGACCTGATTATATAAAGCACTAATTTTATAAAGCCCTAACTTTTCCAAGTTCCAAGTCAGGAAGGTATGCAAAGTTTGGAAGAGGAGTGCTAAATACTAAATCCCAAGAACATTAGCTTTCTATTCAAAGTTACTCCTACAGACAGAAAAAAGTACACGATGTCTGAATTTCAAAAAGGAACACAAATCAAATTACTAGGAAGACCGTATTTTTTACAAAAATCCTACAAACCATTACTGATCCTAAGAATAACATTCAAAGAGAACAGCCTCTCTCCAGGTTTTCTCATTTCTCAATATTTTCATTTGCATAAATACATACAGAGCTATGATTTTGCTTCAAGCATCACATCACATCTTACAGAATCCAACAATTACTCATTCAAGTGTGCAACGCAAGCAAATAGGCCTGGAGTGTCTCTCATTTGTTCCTCAGATGTAATTCTTAGCACTGAGTTCCCTGCTGTACTTTTGATTAACCTTATTCCATTGTGTTGGGAGAAGCTTTGAGAATATAAGTCAAAGCACAATGTTCCCCCAAGACACATCAATAATTCCAAAGAAAAACTAATAGTCTAAGAAAGGCCACAACCACAAAGGAATGTTAATTCTGGTGAGACCAGATTCTGCACTGTCACTAAATACGTTAAACACAAGCCCATTAACTTTGGTATGGATTTTTCTTCCTTCCATCAAGGGATGAACACAGTATACTGGAGTTTACCTGGTCAAAATCCAGTCCTAACACTGTGTTTACTGTCTGCTCCCAAAATAAATAAGTATAGAAACACTTTGATTTCAAACAACAGTAACAAATACTTTTTGAGAAACAGACTAGTGCACGCCCTTATTATCTTCTTTAGCAATCTCTGAAATGCCTAGTGAAGGGGAGTTTTGTTATGTGACCTGCAAATTTAGGACTGCCCACTAGTTTTGCAGATTGAGGCTGTATCTTCAGGCTCTGGGTTCTGAAGCAGAAAACAACCCCATGTATGTGGATCCTCATGCCTGTGAGAACGCTTGAGTTCAGTGGCGTCCTGTTCAAGAGCCTGTGGGACACCATGGCAAACTTTGCTTTAAACTTCGCAGCTATGGAAATACTTTTGTATGGGCCTAATTCTATTGACTTGTTTTTTCTTTTTTTTTAAATAATTTTAATGGCGTTAAGTATGTGCTACACATGAATAGGTCAAGCTTGAGGCCTGGCAAACTTCTGGCTTCTTTAACTACTAGAAGGGGACTATAAATCTGTTACAGAATGGTATTTCATCAGAGACAGTGCACTGCTAACCACCCCTTTCTAGAAAAAGGAAAAACAAGTTTAAACCAAAACAAATATGAGTCTACAGCTACAGGATCCACTATCTGCAGATTATGCCATAAACATGGTCTTAAAAACAAGCACTTTCACTTACAGCTTATGGTGATGCCAAGTTCCACATTATGCTTCTTTGGTAGTTTTACATGAAATGTTCCACTGCTTGGTATAACTGATTCTATAAAAAAAATATATTTAAAATGTGAGATAATTTAAAAGGCGCAGCAATTTCAAGTTCATGGAACTATACATGTAAGTTGATGAAATCACATCAGCATCAAAAGCCACGGATGAAACACGGGTGCTGAAGGAAGAAAGTAGGACATATGAAGTATCATTTATTCCTCTATTGGTAATTTCACAGTAACTCAATTTTTTTTTGAGGTTTAACTGAATTTCTGGAGATTGCACGGGCCAGCAGCCAGCTGAGACTGCAGGTTTTCAGCTCATATGCAAGTTCTGTGAGCACACGTGAAAATTTTAGCACTGGCAGATAACTTTTAATTAAAAGGACAGGAGATCAAGTCTTAAGGACTTCAGCCTTTGCTGCCGTAGGTCTAACAAGTTTTTAACTGCCTGCTAAGGTAACCACCATGGATTTTACATCTGCTGGGAAGGAAAGGAATCAAAACTTCACTAATGGAGAAGCGCCTGGAGCTGACCAAGGCAAAAAACACTTGAACACACAGCACTGTATTTGAATCCTGACTTTTGGCACCACTGCTAGCAAAAGTTTGGGCCTTGGCTTGAAAAGGAGCGACTGAAAGTACAGCTATGGAAACATATAAACATACATGTGGCAGAGGAGTCTAACCATGAGTATGAGTCTGCTGTCATGGAATAAATGGGAGAGGACAAGTAAGTTCAGGGACTGAAGTACATGTGACTTCAGGTGTATTTAAGTGACTTTCCCATTATTTGGGTTTTTTAATTTTTTCATTTCCTATATATATGAATGTACATACTATATTGTACACTTTTTGTTAAACACTATACTAGATGCGTGCATACTAAAAGATTATACAAAATTACTCTAGGAACCTTTAGCCTGCTTTTGACACCATGATTTATAATACCATTAACAATAATCACACTTTGCAAAATACAGCACATGCTACATTATCATGACTTCAAAGGAGCTACTGTCAGATGAACACAGAAGTCTTAAAGTTTTTACTATTTACACAGTGAGGTAGTGCACATACATAACGTGTACTTGTTTGATTTACGCCATTTGTGATTTTATAGGTGTACTCTGTATGCTTAAAACACATTACAGAAGAAAGGAAAGCCATTAGTAATAATAAAGATTCACCAGCAACATTAACAATGATTTTTCTGGCTTTTATTAATACAACTTTTATTATTTTGTTTAGATTGTTGGTTTCAGATACTGTTTTAGTGTTTTCTGCTTATCCTCCCTTTTATAATACTTTTCTGTCTAGTAAAACATTTCATTAGCTGGTCTGCAGAGGATTTGTCTCTGCTCAGCAGAGTATTTCTCTCTCAGGACAGAAAAATGTCTGGAAATAACTCAGAGGAGGGACTGTCACCAGATCTTACTACAGGACTTGTCATTTCTATTTGCGTTCTGAAGCACGCTGCAGGGCTACACAAAATGAGAAAGCTGTATAAAAAGACACACGTTTCAAATAGGTCACTTGAAAACTGAATGGTGTATATGTGAGAAGAAAGTCTCCACCTTGGATACCTAATGCTCGCAACGTACTTGGGATTTATTCCTTCACTTTTCTTGCAAGACAGAATAACAGTATATTCATACCTGCAACATCAAATTCTATTTCCAAAGTGACCTTGTTGGTGATAGAGGAGTCTCTGAGCAGTTGATTGGCCTCATCAAATGTGCTGTCTTCCGTCGGGATACCGTTTATTGCCACTATTCTGTCTCCTATTTGCAGCACCCCACACCTTGGTACACAATGATACAAAACAACCATCAGATGTGCACGTTACCAGAACTGGCACTATCAAACACATTCAACCTAACCTTGAAGGAGGAGTGTGGCACAGTAGCTCAACAGTCTACCCAGGCACAGAGGGGGCCAGAAGCTGCTGCCGCCCCTTTGCAGCAAGACACTATCAAGCACTCTCAGCATGGGTTGTGCTCTCCCGGTGCTGGGACCCAGGAAGAGAGGTACAGCCTTCATGCCTCCACCCCACCGATGGACATCACCTCTGCCTATGACCCTGGGCTACAGATGTTGTAGCTCTGCAACGGCAGCTAGTACTTGCCTGTGCAACTACCATTGTTCTCATGCCATGATTAAAGACATGCAGAAGCATAAAAATGCAACTGAAATGCTGCAATCAAATCATAAGAAAGTCAAAACTCTGATGTTTCCTAAGATTTGGTTTTGTACCAAAACTGAATAGACCTGGATATGGCCTCCCCCCACGGCACACTGAATTATTACTATTTTGACTTAAGCAATGTTTCGGATTTTTTTTTTTTTTCCTTTTGCATGAATATGGCTTCCAGTCTCCTGCTGCAGGACTCTCGATGATAAAAACACTAGTGCTTGTCATTCTTCTTATAGCTGATCAAGCATATGAAATATCATTGTCAGAAGACAGTTTATTACATATGCCACACTTCCAATGAGCAAGGCCCTGCAATTTATCACAAATAGAAAGCAACAAGCCCGAAGTACCCCAAGGAACGCTCACCAAAACGTACTTAGCAGTCAACTGAAAGAACCTCACCTTTCCGCCGGACTGTCAGACTCAATATATGAAATGAGAGGTGGAGAAGACAAGGTTTCAGTAGCAAACACGCTACCCTGGAGCTGTATCCCAAACCCTACTATGGGGTCAGCTGTCAGCACCACTTCTGTGGTTTCTGTGTGGACGACCTGCCCAGCCAAACCAACAGTGCTAGAGGCTAAAGACACTATAAAACAGAGCAGACCAGGAGGAAAGACATTCATACACCGCATAAATTACATTGCTCTTTGAGAAAATTGATCTGTACAATAGTCAATGAAACATCTCTTTTAAAGTCAATTCAGGCTAAAGTTTATAAATTATGCATAAACAGTTATAAGGGAATAGAAAACATCTGTTTGTATGTTAGAATGCAAAAAGATAGTTCTTGTGCTAGGAAAACTAAATGTGTTTGACACCCCCACCCCAAAAAACTCAGAACATCCTTGAATCCTGTTAGCATTAGGTTTGAGGCACGGATGAGCAGAATTTTCACAGGAGGTAAGGGAATTGGAGGCATAAGCCCAGCTGTTATTCAGGCCAATTCCCACGAGCTCTTTTGAACATCTCGGAGCAATGCACTGTTGTTAGCAACAAAGCACGTGGCCCAGGCTTGCTTGCAAGAAATAAGGATGCCTTTATCTTGGTACCTGTCAGCAATTTGTCAGGCTAACTGGCTAGTGTAAGTAAGTTGAACAAACCCCTCTGTTTCAGCAACCAGTATATCTCAAGAAATTGTGAGGAAACAAAAGTTCTTTGGGGTCTCTCAAAGGAACCAGGGGACCCTTCAGTGGGAAACACAGGCAGCTACTTCTGTACTCCTGATTTGCTCCCTTCACTCTATTCTCACTCTTGTTCTGAATAGGCTGCATTACAGAACAAATCAAGATAAGAACAACATTGAGATTCAATACAATTACCTATGAAAGGAGGAGACTGCACCTTTGGTTCTTTGATTTCTGCCTAAAGATCTATTGTATCTTTGTTCGAATTCCCCCAGTGACAGACTACTGCCTTTCATTATGTCATACACAGAAAGCTCAAGTTTTTTCAATGCCTGTTCAGACCAGTAAAGTAACAGTACAGTACCGTAATGATAATCCTCCAATGCCAAGGATTCTGAATGTTTTCATGTCATAAATCTACACTATTACCTCTCCACCTCTAATTTCCTTTAAGACACATTGCTGCCTGCAGTAGCTACTCAGAATTAGATAAAAGTTCATGGTTTCTCTAAGGGATAGTTTAGTTCATGGTTTATTTGGGGATAGTTTAACAGTGAATTATTTTTTTTCTTAGATGTGGGAAAAAATTAGTTCTTATTTTTACATTATAGACAATATTAACACAGCTGTACAAAGATGTCAGAGGTTACGTAAGTATTTCCTCTCGCTTTGGAACTACAAATATTAGACTTTTGCTCTGAAATAGTATCAAATCTGATCAGTGTGGAACAGTCGATAACGACAATTCTGTTGCAAGTGTCACTTGCTAAAAAACTCACAAGTTTTCTCCCAGTAAAGCTCCTTTCTACTCTGAAACTGTCTTTTCTTCTCTCAACTACTGTGAATTCTCACTCATACCTTGTTTTCATTTTCCTTTGTAAGAAATGTGTATTATTGCACTTATTTGATAGCTTCCTTCTTACTGTTTCTTTCATCTGCACTGAGTAAAACATGCTCATACCCAAATGTAAATACTAATAATCTGTTATTAGAAATGGCCACCAGCTTTAGCCTTTACTGCATGTGAGAAATAAGTTTCTCCAGCCCTCAGCACTGCAAAGGCTAAAATACAACTAAACCAGATAAATTCAGAATGAATATAATACCAGATCTCCCAACGCACCTTCCAGAAATGTCTAAACTCAGGGCATCCAAGCTCAGAAAAGTTCCATTTTCTCTTTCTTTAAGGTCATACAACAACAACTTGTTAGCTGTGTCTTTGTTTCCCATCACTTATGTGTCCATTCCTCCTCTGCAGTAGGCATCTAGCTGAGTCTGCAACCTTCTTACTCTTTTTGTAATACCCTACCAGGAACCTAAGGATCGTACAACATTTATTTCAACTTTTAGGACAGCTAAGGTTTTAATTCACATTAAGAAATTAAGTTACTATTTGTGGGATTTAAAACTCACCCTGATAAATGTTTTGATGATGTAAATACTTAAAAGTGACAACTAGGAACATCTCCCACTTTCAAAGAAAATGAAACAGAAACAGGAACAAAAAAAGCAGAGATGAAAATACCCTTTCCAAATGAGGTAACAACCGCTATCTGCTAAGCCTCTATAAAACGCCAGAGGTGCCCAAAACCATGACTTAGAGCTTGTTGGGGTTTGTAACTCCACAATAATTGCAGCAAGAAACACTGACTTTTTTTTTTGGCTGCTTGATGGATTCAAAATTTTACAGGCCAGGAAGCAGCCTTATTGCTGTAAAAAGGGAGCATGGATGCATCTGTGGCTCCACTGAACCCTGGTTGCTACTGCTAGAGGTACTTTTTAGCATGCTTGTGTATTTTTCATCCAGCTCTTGGCAACGATCCTGGGGGCTGCTTTACTATATCCTCTGCAGTATGTAAATAATAATCTTGAATTTGAAGATTATGTTGCTTGTTACTTTTATTCCTGCAGCTGTTCAAGAAGCAGGGCAAGATGTATTTAAAGGTAAGTATACGGATTAAAAGTAAGCATATGGATTATTATGCCTGCAGTCTCCCACTCTGACCCTTGGGGAAATGAAAAATTGTCACTATTACTCCTGGTAGCAGCTAACTTGGATGTGCTGAGAAAACAGCACCCAAGCACATCTAAGACCCTCTCTAATTCCTACCAGATATGCAGCCCTAATAATTATAACGTAAGTTGGTATAAAATTGTGTCTCGCTTTCAAGTACTAATATGGAGCTATTACAAAATACTTCAGGATTTAAACTTTAACCAAATAATAGTCTAAGTGTTTCCAAGATTAATACCATACTTTAAAAACAAAAAAAGCAGAGGAAGAATAAAAATGGAAAGCAAGTGGCATAAATAAAGCACATGACAGCAAGGCATGCCTTCAATTTTTGTAGCCACGTGTTTGGAAAGATTTGTGTAACTAATGCAATGATCACAAAATCATGGTCATAAAAGTCTTGTAACCCCCTGTACTATCACACTTCTTCATCATGAATTTTGGCACGATCACACTAAGTTATGCAGGTCTTCCTAAATAATTGGCAATGTAAACTTTACAGCACCCTTCACCAATACATCCTTTTCTTCCCAAAGGATATCCTAAAAGATTTATTAAGTTACATTAATAAAGCCCTCAAATCATGCAATTAGATTTAAAAAAAAAATCACTAAAATTAAGAGAGCATGCTACTTCTTTTCTATGAAAAGGACAGCAATCGATGCTACCTGGTTCTCATGAGTATCCCACAAAGGGAGAGAGGCAACATTTTCCAAGTCCTGTCGATGGATGGTGGAAGGGTACAGGACCAGTCATTCTCTATCAGGGTCACCTATAGCACATTCAGTCCAGTGTGGGTCTCTTGGCTGTTATTGCAGTCACAAGTACGGGGATAAGTCTAGCAACAGCAGTAAGAAACCCTGCATGGGCTGAAAAGCAAGCTCACAGAAAAGGGCAAGCAAGACTGGTTGGCCAGCTCATTCCTCCAAAGCCAGCTCTGATTCAGGGTTGTTGATGTAGTGAGGCACAGACTGACTCAGTGATGGGGACAGTTCCACATATTTTGTAATGCTCTATATCCAGACCTCACAATGCAAATGCATAATAAACTAACCCACAACAAAGCCTCATCCTAATTCCTCCTAGCTAGAGATTTGCTTAATCATAAGCAGCCCGTCATCCCCAGGGCCTTCTTACTCAAGGAATCTTTCAGGTGGGCTGCTGTGCCTACATGACTGTCCCACTTAAATCTAATGTCACTGGCCTTGTTTTCAGCGTTTGCAGGATAGCAAATTGCAGGGCAAGGCTTTCTTGAAAGAAAAAATATCTGAAAAATATAATAATGCAAGTAACAGCTGTCTCCATGATCCATAATAGGATTAGCTTTCAGGATTAACAGTCGGATGTTGGATGGAACAGTTATAATATAGCACAATCAAAGAACTATTTTTTGCATCCAGGATTGTTTTGCTATTCAAATCAATTACTATTAGTGTAACATTACTACTGTTTCTCATGTGCACGTGAGGACACGTAAAAGCTGGACCCCTACTGATACCATAGCATGGATGGACACACTATCTCCCCATGACCTGAAAGAATGCATTAGAAGCTAACATGTCAACAGATGAGTTGTGAAAAATGGCTGATCAGATTAAAAACCAAAAATGCACTTACAGGCAAAAGTTATGTAAAAATATTTGCTTTACAAAAGGAATAAGAACAAGCAAGCAACAAAAAACTCTGCAAGAAAGCAAAACCTCAATTCCTCTCTCAAACATTTCCTCTCAACTCCATAGTGACTGGCCTTGGTTGGAGGCTGCTGGTTTCCTCTGATTTTGCTATGACCATGGGAAATCTTTAATACGCTGTAATGCGCAGCAGCGCAGTTTTTCCAGAGTAGACCTGTGAGCATTATTAGCCGGACCAGATGATTTACAGAGCAGCTCTCACCTCCCTGCTCTGGAGGAACTGAGCTGCTAAGGATCATGGGAAGACGGACAAGCCAAAAGGAGAGGCGGCACTTACATGGGAGTCTGGGAAACAACATCTGATATAGCCATACTCTCTCCAGCCCAGTGAATACTTCACAATACGCAAAGTGGAACAGACTGAAATATATCAGCCCTGGCTTGGGAAATTACGGTCACATGGGAAATTCATGCTTTGAATCCCAGAGAGTGCCCAGAAACAAGGCTATTTAGTCTTCACTGTTATTTGTCGCTGTTCCTCACAAAAATAATTGTACAGCTTGTGGTGTAGGAGTAAACATTAGGACTACCTAGGAGGTACTGTGGCAAGCTCTTCTCCTTCCATAATGTGATAGCTGAGCTTACCAGAAATCTGGTTTTGACTATTCAGCTATGAATTTTATTCCCTGATGAAAACAGGAAGAGTTGAAAAAGGAATCTGAAAGTCACCTTAGTAAGAGTGTGACAAAACCTTGCAGGGCTGTCTGAAGAAAACATTGCTTTAAATATTTCAGATGAGATAAGCTGTACGGCCTCTACTCATCTCATATTAGCCTTGGACAAACATTTTTATGCTGATGTTTCCGTATGTCTAACAGAAACTCCAATTTTTCTCTCTTCTGCCTAATATATATATTAATTAAGGTACTTTGTACCTTTTTTCTGTATCTTCCCCCTCCTCCACCCATTCACTGCACATTTTGAGCAAATGCTGTTACCACCTACAGGAGCTTTTGAAGTCCTTCTTTTTCATCCTCCGCCTCATCATTGTCCCACGCGGGCTGGTGGAGTAGAGGCTGCGAGGTAAGGTCCCCATGTTCAGGGAACTCAGGCTGTATGCACTCATGGAGGTAGGAGAGAAGGATGAAGACACCAAAGCTGCTGCAAGAAATCAAACACTTGGCATACAGCACTCAGTCTTCATGGAAGAGTGCAGCACATGCCTGTAAACTCATCAATGGATAAAACAATGTGTATGATGCACAGGAATGGCTTGTGCATTTCCAATAACAAAGACATTAAATCACATAGGTGACCCTAGGTAAAAATACAGCCAGCATTTCATGAAAACACCTGCTGGAAGCTAACAACGATACTGTAGATACAAAAAGTACATTCATAATAGACAACTTATTTTAGGCGAAGCATGTTAAATTAAATTTTTTAACACATATTCATGAATCAATGCAGATCAGTATGTCTAGATATGCCTAGGTAATTTCTGACAAAAGATTTGTAAACAATGCTTTGCATTCAAAGATCATGCTTTATATAGTCAAATCTAATGGTCTGCTCATATAGCTGAAGAGCTGATTCGTTCAGAATTTTCAAGCCTTTTCCCGTCTATAAATGTTGCATTGTTAAAGAAAGGAAAAGGTATAAAATGTCAGAAATAACTTTGGCATGGCTATGAAAAAGTGTAGCATCCATAAAACTGATTTGAGTTTTAGTGCCTGAAATGGGAAAATATGAGTGAAAGAAGAGGGGAGGGAGGAGGAGGAAGAAGAGGAGAATATGTCAGCAGGAAAAAGCGTGGAACATTACGAAGGCTTTTTTGAGGAGGCGTTTTCTGGAATTTCAAGGCCGGCATCCTGCAATGGTCAGGGTGGTAGGTGTTATAATGGTGGTAGGTGAGGAAGCTGCTGTGGCTGTTGGCACACGATTCCCAGGTAAGTTGCCTGTTGCTTCTTTGAACGTTCACTGCCCACATGAAGGGATGATGGAAAATCAGAAAACAAAAGGACCAGAAAAGAGGGAAAAGTAACTGAATTGCACAAGCAAAAAAAAAAAAAAGTCCAAAAATGAAAATAAATTGAAAATAAAATAAAATTAAAAAATAAATAACCTGGTCTTGTCTTCTTACCAAGGGGTGCTAACTTGAGGAACAGAAATAACATTTTTTCTCAGAATAAATGCTTCTGATTGGTTTTTATTGTTTGTTTTCTTATATTTGTTTTTAAAAAGATTAGTACTGAATCAATTTCTAATCTCAGTCTGGCTTTAGGAGCTAATATTGCAAACTTCCTTAGAAAATACTAATACATATGACCATTAACTGAAGGTAAGTAAGTCTCTGCTTGCATTCATCTACATTAAAAAGACCAACCAGATACTATACATAGCACTGCCTAGAATGGAGATGTTTACTTGCCAGTCAGTTCAATTTACTGCATTGACATTTTAATTTTGCCACCATCTATTGTTGGTATTACACTATTCTGTGCAGTAAATGACTTCCTGGGCCAGGAGCAGAAAAACTCTGTCCTGAAGCCTGGTTAATAGAGAAAAGAGTTCTTACTGATTAGTTGGATGTGCTATTTAATGTTGGGTTTTTTTTAAACTTGATCTTCAAATCTTTAAAATGATTCTTTTCTAGATGAAATCTAAGACCATATTTGATTGCTGATTCTACATATGGGGAGTCTGCGATATACCAGAAAGTGAAGGCCAGTATTTACCAAGAGAATGGGAAGCATTTAAGTTGATGTGTCAAATATTAAAAGAACATGACTGAAGTCACCCTTCATTAAATATGGTCTATTCATCATTTAATTCAGAGTAGATGTATCCTTACTGAACCATAGAGGAAAACTTCAAACTAGGAAAGAGTCCCTGAATTTTTTGTCTTAAAAACACTGAGGGATTCACCCATTCTATGAAACGATACGTTACAGTCTTTGGCCCATGAACTGTATTACCTGTGTCTTTATCTTACCTGCTTTATCTATAATGGCTGCAGACACATAAGACCCCATGCTGGACTTCAACAGTAGCCAAAAATCTTGACTATTTAGGTTGGATTCACACCTTGCATTCACATCTTACTCCATGAGACAAAATAAGGGGGAAAAGGGCAGCCACCACAGCAAGCCCTGCACAGTGCCAGAAGGAAAGCTATCCTTTTGTTTCACTTCATATTACAGCAGTAACGATCGGCCAGTTGTCTGAATGTATTAACCTTCCTCTGACTCAAAAACAATGCCTGTCACTACAACGAGGAGTGCACACCCTGGAAGGGGGAGGAAAAGGAGAGTGCAGGGGCCCACCATGTCCCCGCGGCCTTGTGAGGCGTTTGGGACTCTGGCAGCCCCAGCACCGCCAGGCCTGGTGTCCTGGTTTCAGCAACACAGGACTAATTTCTCTTCTAACGCTTGGGAAAAACGCACTTTTAGATGACTCTAGTGTCTGAATTTGTGAAAATATTTACTTTATAGCCAGCTATGCTATATGGGATTCCAGGTCTCAGTGTTTTCAAGCCTTGCCAGGTGCAGGGATGAGGCAGAGTGAGACCCGGGCACTTGACCCAAGCTGGCCAACAGGATTATTTCATACCATGAACGTCACATTCAACATAAATTAGAACGTGCATAGTGCTCTCTCTCTCCCTTGATGGCAGCGGTCCCGAGCACTTCTTGCCCCAGTGCTGGACCCCTGAGCCCTTCCCTTCCTCCCGAAGCCGTAGTGCTCACAGTGTCCGACATTTGCTGTCCACTGCTGGGAGTGCACAGCTCCCTGCTGATAGAATTGGCTGAGTATAATCCTTGTATAGTTTATACTGGTATATCGGGATCGATACTGGTTCTTTAGTATTCTTAATGTTAATTATGTAGTCTCATCCTATTAAATCTATTTATATTTCAACCCTCGTGTCTCCTTGTTTTCCTCGATTCCCCTTCCTGGGTGGGGAGGGGTCATCGGGAGATAGAATAATTATCTAAATGACAATAAATTGTTGTGAGTTTCTCAAACCGTAACACCTGGCCCTGCACCCCAGGTCAGGGAGCCTTGGGACTGCGTCCCTCCCTGAGAGCACCCCCACTGTGCCCTGACACGTGTTTGAACCAAAAGAATTAATTTTATTTTTTCCCCTCGACGGGTAGCAAAGGTGAGGGTGGGGTGCGACACCAGCAGCAGGAGGAGTACTTGGTGCCACCGGCCAGCCTGCACCTCAGGGTACCTCACCCGCTTTTGGAAACTTTGGCACTTTGGAAAATCTCATGTCAGCCAGACAAGTCCCAGAAAGAGCAGCAGTAGCCTGATATGGCCATATGCATCTGGCAGACTTATCATTATCTTCTCAGATGAAACTGTCTCTTTGATTATGGGCACAGACAGCAAGATTTCCGAACTTTAACTATGGTATAAAAATTAAAATCTGATAAGACCAATGTGACCAGGTGGATTTTCATTATTTTCAAGTTGCTGTGAGCCTTGTTTAATTATAAAGACTGCTTCCAGCAGGAAATTATCTGGTAGTCTTTGACTTTTTTTTTAATGTTTTATTTTCATGCTGAGAGTAGAGATAAAAATGTCCTACAAAGTGGGAAGGTACACAAATTCAGTTTGCTCAGCTTGTAGAAGGATAATCCCAATTCAACAAAAGTTCTGTAAAAGAAAATCCTATCGTGTGTAACCGTAGTAATTTAGCGGTAATTTGAGCTATTCCAACCCAGGGTTGTGTACAGTGAACATAAAACTAATGGGGCAGCAAGAGAAATGAATGTTTGCAGCACAGTGTACACGAAAAAAACATGAAAAAAAAATCCGATCTTTTATAATGCTCTCCATTTCATTTTAGGCATAAAATTTCAATTTATTTTATATACTGACTTTCTTGCCCATTTTTAATTCTTAACATGTTCTCAGGAGACCGGTAACTGAGCTCAACAGATACAGTCCTAATGAGTCGGCTTATCCTAGACACATAAAGGGAGCTTTTCAAACTCTGCAGTGTCTAGGCCATACCGCCCTGCTGAAAGGTTGTTTCCAAGAGGGTACTTGCTTCCATAAAGCATGTTATACCTTGAATCGGTCATGATATTGGAGTAGCATCACCTGGTGAGGGCCTGGGAAGGAAGGGCTGTAAACATTCTAGTTATTCTGCCTTACTTAGGAAAGCAACTTTATTACCTCAGGGAGATTTCTCCCCAAAAGATGTGCTTATCTACCTTTTCCAGATCCCCTTGATATAATTTTGTAATGGCCAGTTCTTAACTCTGGCATGGTGAAAGCATTGTTTTTTCTAAGCATCTACACTGGTCAAGGTGACTAGCACATTAACAGCATTAATTTATTTTAAAAGTTGGTTAAGAAACAAACTGCTTGAAGTAATACAATCATCACACAAATCTTTGGGCCTGGTACTCATCTTCCCAAAAGAAACACTCCTCAAAGGTTCTTTAACGAGCCAAAAATTGATTGTGTGACATCTTTGCTTCAAAAAAAAACAAAACAAAAAACTGTTTGCAACGTACTGTCATAACAGAGAAGAATGGAAATACATTTCAAAATAACAGAGAAGAATGGAAATACATTGCAAAATTTGGTCTCCATCTCATTCTGCTTCTGCAGTATCACTCCCTGCTCCCTTGCTGGCTTAAGTAAAAGGGGAAAAGAGGTGCAGCTGAAAAATGGAAGAACATGGTATCACAAAGGTTTCTTTTTTTCACTCTGGTCTTGGAGAAACTAGGGTCTCCTCAGCCACTAGTTCAGTATTCACCACTCTGACAAACTGACTAAAGCATCACTTATCCAGGGACAGTTTGGATCTTAGGTAGACGTCAAAGAACATTTAACATTACTGGCATTTCTAGACCTCAGAAATCTTGTCTTGGTCTAACGGGGACGGAAGCACAGTACCACAGGGCCAGAAAATGGCACCGCTGGTTCATGCAACACAGGTACCTGCTGTCTGTGTATTTGATAAGCCTTGTTACTTCTTTGACGTCCACCAACATGCGATATTTTAAACTGAATTTATGAATACTGTGAATTAGCCACTTTCTCAGGATTAGTTAGAAGACAAGACAGGCAGCCCCCATCTTCAAATACTAAGACATTTTATATATATTCGATTTGAAAATGGAAAGCTATTCTCTTCAAGCATTTTGGTATGAAATAAATATCACGGGGAAAAAAGGCTGGGATCTAGGGTACTGTTTCCAAACAAACCTTTTTCATAAGCACTGACAATGAACCCATAAAGCAATCTCAGAAATACTTCAAAAGATGATGGCAATAAACAGTAATGCTATTAACATGAGAAAATACATTGGGGTTGGTTTTTTAGAGGTATTTTAGGGGAGAACAGGTGTTAACTGATGAAGTGGTCATAACAGACTATCACATCAAGGCTGGGGTCCTTCCTCCCCCCTCTAAATTTAAGAAGCAATTTAGAGACTAATTTACTGAAGTACCTAGTTGCCCCCTCAATGATTGCAGTAGTAGAGTCCACAGGTGTCTTTATGCACATCTACAAGCGTGCAGAGCCATTTCTCAGTAAAACATTTCCCTCTCTGTCCACAGGAATCTCAGAGGGTACATTAAGGCTGAGAAAACACAGAGCTGCTCAGAAACTGCAGAAGCATAACCTGGGGAGCTGAAACAACATTTACAGACATAACTGCCGCGATAGCTTTCTTGACCATTCAGCAAAGGCAGGCAAAGTAAAAGACAGAAAAAGAAAGGAGCATTCGGTGCTACATATCCTCTTACCGTGCTCTGGGCCTTTCAGCGCTAGCCGTGTCTGGTGATGAGGAAGGATCTCAAGTTTGACATTATCCGCTGCATTAGCCAAAAATTGTGTTGCTTCTGCCAGTGTACAGTACTCCATGCTGGTGCCGTCAATGGACAGAATATGGTCTCCTACATGTAATGCACCACATCTACATAAAAGGGGAAAAACTCGGTATGATCAGGTATGCTCTGTGCTTGGAAAATGAGTTTTACTGCCTTCAAACTGGTCATGACAACTATGAGCGTGTTCTTTTTTTTCGAGAGAGATTTGTGTTTTGTAGGCATTGTCACTGGTCAGACTTTATATCTATTAGTACAAACCTTAAAAACAATTCAGTTAATACAGTATATGCCAAGACATCACTCACAGAACTGGAATGGGGTATCTGACTATAAAAATATGCGTGAATGGCAGCAGAATAAAATGAGAAGAGCTTAAGGAGACTCAAATAACTTGGTCACATATCCCTCACACAAGCACCCAGTTCATCATCTTTTCAATTACAGTTCAAACATTTATTAGTACAAAAGCTGTAAATGATGATGAAATTATGCAGTAGTCAAACAAATAACGAAACCAGGGCTAGCATGGTGACTTCAGGAGTGGGGTGGGGAGGGGGGCTATCTGCTAAATCTCGCTGCACCCAAGAGACTGGCTACTGGATGAGTTGAGAAATGCAAACACAGCAGTCAGCATCCCGACGTACCAGTCAAGTGGACAGCTCCTTTAATTGGTTACCCCCTGCGAAATGGGAAAAAACAGAGGGAGAAAATTAAAGCATCCTGCACCATTGAACTGGAGAACACCCCTGGATCAATGGCCGTCACTCTCAAAATTTCTACTGTAGGGAAAAGCCCACAGAGGAGCTGTAGACTCACTGCTACAAGTGGGTGCTACCAAAAGCACCGTTGTCAAAGAGGAGTTACAAGGTAGGGTGACTGGGGACATGCAGGAGGAATTTGCTGCTGAAACGTAATATTTAAGGATTTTTTAGATAGAGATATGTATATAGAAATATACTGTATATGTATAAACACATACACACACACACGCACACATCCCAGAAAAGATCCCACAGCTCTGTTAACAGAGGCTTAGACCACTGGGGAGAACTACCTATCATTTTTTAAATGGTCTAAATGGTTTTTTTTAAAGGTTTAAATGAAGTGAAGAAATTACTGCAGAATAACTCCACGATACAGAAGCCAGTCTTCCTAATACCTCAGTTGTATTCTAAAATATCAATAAAAAAAATCCAGACACAAGGAGTTCTATTTCACTGTGCCACAAGAATGAGTGATATATTCTAAAAGAACACTTCAAGGTTGCAAGGCCTCGAAATTTACTTCCCTTGACAGCTGTTCCATATTGTATGCTTACTTTAAGAATTCCAGTGAGTTATTTATTTTTTTAAAATACTAATCTCTGCTGCAGCATTACATTTATTATAGTCAGAGCAGACCTCTCAACTTCTGTGTTGCACAGTGCAAGCAGACAGTCGCATATTACATAGGAGCTGGCTTATGTCATTGAATATTATGTGAATGAGCTAAAGAAAATGGTGCCCTGGAAGTCTTAAACTCAGCAGTATGGAACAACAATCCGACAAAGCGCTGATTTTAAGACCTAACAACCTTGAGAGGCATCTGCTTCAGTGAAAGTAATCAAAAATGTAAGGGTTTCTTTAAAACCAAACCAAACCAAAGTAGAAATAAAATGGATGTATGGACCTTCAGTGTCAGCCCTCTGTCACACTCACCTGTCTGCAATACTCGCAGATTTGATTTTGTCTATGACAATGACCTGTTTGTTGCAGCACATCGAGGTAGTTAGTGCAACCCCAAGAGCAGCACCGGGAGTTTTGGCAACTTCAACCAGCAGTGGCCCAGACGCCGTTGCTACCGAATCTGTTAAAATTAAACAACAAAAGATCAGTATTATACCAACGTGGTCCTTATGCCATTTTCGTATTTTCTCACGTAAAATCTCCATTGCTATTCTATTTCTTTAACCAGGTAACACTCCACATAAAGAAATTCCGGAATAGCATCAGTTTAGGTGTTGAGAATCAGCTCTTAATGTTGAAACCAATAAAAGCAAGAGGAGGTTTGTGAATCTGGGATGTCACGAAGCTTCTGAGTGTTGCGGAATCAAGAGATGGACCAGGTTAGGGAACCAGGATGTGTTAGCGAATCACCCTCTTGCACAACTAAGCTAAAAGTCACCTGGAATGTAAAAACAGGCATGCTGAAGAAACAGAATTAATAAAAAACGTAGAAAATTATCTGAAAAAAAAATGAACTGAAGTGAATAGGTTAGAGAAGGATGCTACATTGATTTTCAGAAAAGAAGGGGAAGGTCTGTGGACAACAGCTATAATAATTAAATGAAGAAGGTGAAACAAGGGTCTACCAGAAATCCCTCACAGAAAGAAAGGACAATTTAGGAGAAAATGGAGAAAGTGCAGGAGGCATGACAGCTAGAAATAGTAGGAGTTAAAGCAAAATGCATGCAAGAAGGTTCAGAAGATTCTTATAATATCCTGTCACTGGGTAAAGTACTGCCGTGCAACAGGGCACAGACAGTAAATGACCAACACCAAAACAAGAAAGCAGAAAAGCAGAAGGCTGCAATAGTCATGACTGATGACTACGGTGAGGAACTATGCCCAAGAGAGACAAGTGCTAGACAGAACAAAGAAAAAGACAGCAGGCTGCTTCCTAAATGCCAAAACAAAGCAGGCAGTGATAAGGGTGAAGGACATTCTGGAGAATGCCTGTGAACTTCTACTAACCGATACCTATCAATCAACAACTGATCTCAGCGGAGTAAGATACAGTAAGCGAAGGTGTCATTTAAGGACATAAAAAGACTAAGACAAAAAAGTTGGTATCAGAAGCCTTTGGAGGTGCTTACAATCAGAATAAGCCAAAAATGAATAAGAAAAGACTTATGCTGGAGCAAAGTTACCAAATGTCCTGCCAGCAAACAGGAGAGATTCACATTCACAGAACACTAGAGCCTGCTGTAAGAATACTAGGAAAATGTTCAACTCAGATGTCCCTCAGAAGTCCCTGAGATTGAAGCTGTAAAAAAACTGCAGCTGGGCTTCAAAGTAGGGAGAAGATAGATATAAGATATTCCATTCAGTCTTAAATCTGGAAAATTAGTCCAAAATGTAATTCTGACACAGAAAAGAAAGACTGTGAAACAGTGTATCATCGTACAAAACTAACAAGCTGTATGATGGTACAAGAAATTGAATGAGAGCTTGATTAACTAACACTCAGCTAAGGTGCTATTTCTAGAGAGTAATGTAGGTAAAGTGAATATAGAAATGAAGTGAAAAAAGGTGCTTTTATGGAATAACATACAACATCAGCAAAGCATCAGTTAATTGTTATAGACCACTTTTTTCCTCCACAACTTGAACTAATTTTTATATTCTTATTGTCTTTTTTACAGTTAGAAACCTGAGGGTTTGAAAGTGCCCATTAAATCTGAGCGATTCATTTTTGTGCCCAACTGAGACTGATTTTTAAAAGCTGAACTTCCACAGGTGCTACCAAAATATCTGAACCAAACTTTAAATTGTGATCCCAAAGAAGAGAGTCCACCCAGCTGTATTCCTGTCTGGAGCTTCAGGCACTGAGTAGCTTTAATCCTGGATGAACTGCCCTCAGCAGCTGCCTGTCTTTCTCTACTAACTACAGAAGGAAGTTATGGCAATCAAACCCCTGTCTCAGATGCCTTGGTTAAGGGTCTAAGTAAGGTAGGATTCACGCAGTGACTTGCATACAGCCAAATAAGCACACGTAGCAGAGGAGAATTTAAGAATTCCCAATTTCCATTCCTATGCTGAGAAACAGTTATTTTCTTCTTGAATATTCCAGTGGTTTCTGGAGCTACAAACAAGCTCGCACTTAAAAACATGTGGGAAGAAGACTCAAACAATGTTTGTCATCAATACTGTGACAAAGGTTTGAACTCACATCGATACAGAAAATGGCAAAGCTCAACTTGTTATTGGCCTATCGCAAGTTCTTTCTGTAACAATTGCCTTGAGGAAAGGAGAGGAAACTAAATGCAAATATCTGTTGAGAATGAGTAAATCTTTCAAGATGCCGCTCCGGAGTTACTTGAGAAATGCACAATCAGCTTATGCCCTAGTGTAATTTCCCAGGTGCCTGTTGAAATGCACAGGAAAGGCAAACCAAGGCATCCAGGATGAATAAATAAGGTAACTACATTAGAGGAACCAGAAGAGAAGAAATGGAGTGTGTCTAACTGTGGAAAATAAACACAAGGAAGAGAAATCAGAAGGCAATAATCAAGCACACATTCCCTGACAGAGAAGGATTAGTTTATCATGTTGAAGTAAAGCATGGATATGAAAAATGAATCATACAGGTATAAATAATTCATGTGTGAAGATGTTTCAGTCATTAAGATATTTACACCGTGACTGAAGCACTTACACACGATGCTGATTTATTGGCTATGTAATTATATAAGATATACTGATGAATGTTTGCGTGAAAAACGCTCTAGATTTTTGATTTTGTTAATCATTTTTCTCTCTTTTGAGCACTGCATCTCAATCAGTATAAGAGGCTTGATTAAAAACTCCCAGAGGAAGAAGCATGTCTTTCCGCATGCTAATACATTTCTTCAGCTAGATACCAGCATACCTTTTTCATTTGACAGCTTAAATCACTGGCAACAAGGGTTTTTATTCTGAATATACTTTTACGATATGTAAATATACAATATGATATATAGAAAGTTTTGGATAAAATAAGCAGTGTTACCACCCTTCCTCACCTCAAAAGATAATCACAAATGATTCTGAAATTGGAAAAAAAAAAATTCAGCCCAACAAAGCGATCACCTTACATGTGGTTTTTATGTCCTTGTAAAACGTATGTATCTGCTAATCCTTACCTATCCTCATGGCTTGTTGAATCCAATTTAACAACTGGTGGGTGGTAGAGAACAGAAAACCTCTTTAGGATTCCCACAGAGGGGAAGCCAAAAAGTGAGCTGCTTGTATTAGGCAGCAGAGGATCTACATGTGAACCAGTAACACAACACCACCCAAACCATGACATACCTATAAATGCCCTAAAAAGGGAAAAGCTTCAGTCATAGTTTGCAATCAATAATGACATTAAATCCACAGGAAGCCAAACTTTATTAGTTTATGATGCTTTTTTTTTTTTTTCCTTTCCAAAGCTGCCTTGTACTTAAAGCTGGGAAGTGCTGCTCTACTGTGAGCTTGTTCCTGTAGGAACACTGAGCTCTGTTGCTGCTATTTGTGCTCTGCAGCTTATCACTTCTCTAACTGGAAGGTTTTGGGTGCTTTCTTATTTTTTTTCAGAACTCATGGCAACACAAGGTACAAATAATTTTTTTGAGCAGCTTAAAAGAGCCAGACAAGGAGGCAGGATGTCAAAGCAGATTTTGACCTTTAGAGCCAGTTGAACCAATTGAAACACACAGCTCCACAAGACTGCTATTGATCTTGTCTGGATGCTGCTGTATCTTCTAGCAATGATGTGAGTGACAAACAAGTGGATACCTAACTATCTCATCGAGCTGCTTCTCTATTAGGTGTCCACAGGCTAACAATTTTTTCACCTTAAAATTGTATATAGCAGGTCCATGTAGCCTTCCCTGGTGTTTTGCTGTGATTCTCTAACTGTAAGCAGAAAAAAAAAAAAGGCACGTCTATGCTGGTTCAGATCAGTAAATAAATACATAGCTCCTCAAGCCTTGCAGTTTTCCCAATGCAAAGTTTTAATGCTTTTGTAGCAATGCATTCACAGACGTAAATGTGTCTCGTTCCTGTCAAACTAGCAGCCAGTATTTCACAGAAATAATTTTTCTTGGTCAAAAAAAGTGTACTCTCCTGCTCCTCACATCTTTCTTTGTTCCCTTCATACAAAATCTTTGCAGCCCACAGAGAGTAAGTAGAGCAATCTCTCCCTCAGGTAGGAGCTTTCTTTTGTCCATTCAGTTCTTGTCAGTACACCCAATTTGTTACCTTCTCTCTCTTTTTCTGTAATCCTAATTTTTATACCCAGTACCTGTGTGCCTCATGCTCACGCTAGTCAAGAAAGCATAAAGTTAATTGGAACAAGGGGACAGCCAGATTATATTTTCAGGGCAGTAAACCTCATTAAGCTCAGGTCATATGACACCTGGGTATCTTTCTATAACTCTCCTAAAAGGAAAAACCTCTTCTAACCCTAAAGCACAATTTCCAGTACCAACATCCAAAGATTGGACCAGTAGCTGGGTGTATTTTAGTGAAGTTAATGAAGACTTCTTGTACTTAAGGAGAAAATCTGAAATCTCTGACACTCCCTCCTTTAAAAGCAAAATGTTGGAACATTTACAGCAAATCAGTTTCAAGAAATCTGTGTGAATCCCCCCCATGACTCCCAAATGCCATACACTTTATTCTTGCTTTTCTCTACTCTCTCTGGGCTCTTTTTTTAATTCACAAAAATCACTTATTCTTTCCAGCAGGCGCTCAGCAATCATACATGCTACTGCTCTGATGTATATGGGGTAGTCATTGATTGTTCCCTGTTGAGTAAACTCTCATAGAAGGACCCTCACAAGTCCTTAAATGCAGAAATGTACAGCCATTTCCTTGAACTTGCCTTCTTTAACGGCAGTACAACAGAATGTAGGGGAGTGTGTGTATTTATCTACGTAAGCCAGAACGAGTTACAAAAAGAGTCCAATACACAACACTCTATTGCAGTTGGTTCTTACTCTAGAAAGGCTGACACAACCAACATGCCACCGTCAGCACTCAATGCACAAGCGGAAGGCGGTTAGAACCTGCAGTGGTGAGTCTGGTATGTATGGCGCAGAATGGGATGACAGCAGTCACAGCTCCTGCTGCCAGACCTGCGCCTGTATTTGCCATATTTCCGTTGCAACAGGGTATTTTACAGAATAACTGATGGTGGGGAACGCCAAGCAGGCATAGCTGTGTCTGTCCGTTCAGAATCAGTGCGTCAGGGACTAGGACCCTTGTTTTCTGTTCTAGGTAGCGGGAACTGAAACATTGAAACCAATTTTTTTCCCCCAGAAATGGCTCAAGATTGCCAGTGACAGACATACCATAGGTTTACCACCAGGAGATTTGAGTATTTGCCATTCCTTTGGAAAGCTAGATTGCTGAAATGCAAAAATCAGTCTCGACACATTTCTTACAGGGCACTTAAAATCCATGGCTAGTTGTACAAATTTGAGCCCAGGTAACCAACCCAAAGAACACGCAGAACTTCTAATGGACTGGATGAATTTTGTTTCCAAGACGTGTGGCTTTAGCAGCGACACTCTCCATGCAGACGATTTTGCAATGCCCTTTCCAGCACTTCTGAGCTGACAGTAGAGTAACATAAAACTGGTGAGGCCACAACTGGAATACTGTGTCCAGTTCTGGGCTCCCCCGTTCAAGAGAGACAGGGAACTACTGGAGAGAGTCCAGTGCAGGGCAACAAAGATGACTGAGGGATTGGAGCATCCTCCTTATGGGGAGAGGCTGAGAGAGCTGGGACTCTTGAGCCTGGAGAAGAAAAGGCTGACAGGAGACCTCATTAATGTTTACAAGTATCTAAAGGGTGGGTTTAAGGAGGATGGAGCCAGGCTCTTTTCAGTGGTTCCCAGTAACAGGACGAGGGGTAACGGGCACAAGCTGGAACATAGGAAGTTCTGATCAAATATGAGGAAAAACTTCTTTACGGTGAGGGTGACAGAGCACTGGAACAGGCTGCGCAGGGAGGTTGTGGAGTCCCCTTCTCTGGAGACTTTCAAGACCCGCCTGGATGCAGTCCTGAGTAATGTGCTCTAGGCAATCCTGCTTCAGCAGGGGAGTTGGACTAGATGATCGCTAGAGGTCCCTTCCAACTCTGAAATTCCGTGATTCTGTGATTCCGTAAAAGCACTCAGGGATTCTGGGTGCATTCACATCCACTTTTCTTCATTAACCAACAGACTATTAATTACTGTCAAACAGTATCTTAAACTGCACTTAATGAATCCTGTCATCGTCCATGTGGTTTGCTTATTGTATTCTTAAGGACTTTTTCTTTTTTTAAATGAACACCAACCCAGAAAGAACATCCTTTGTGTACATCAAAATGCTCTTTCTGTAAGACTGATAACACTTAAAGGTGTCCCAACTCCTCACCATCCAGGGGCAAGATCGTATCCCTGCCTGTGATAATGAGATTCCTAATCCTCTTTCACACCCTGGCCCCACTATTTCCCTTCTCATGTTTCCCTGAGACTGCCCTAGCGATAGGTGATCGACCTCCTCCAATTGTCCACCTTTTCCACGGTCTCCAGCAAAACAAGAGCCAAATCCAGAAATGGCTAGTTACTTTACTGTGCAAGAGAAAGATTTGCTAGGAGTGGGGAAGCTTTTCTCCACCTTTTTCCTTCCTCTCTGTTTGCCTCTCCTCCAGCACCTTTCCTCTTCTTTCCCCAAGTTTGTAGTTCACCAGGTCACAGATGCAGAGAGATGAAAAACCCCACTTTTGGCACTGTTTTTCAGCCACATCCTAAAATATTCCTTAGGCTAGCTTGCTAACATTTTTAATTTCCGTTGTGGGGGCATTTTCATTCACTCATATTTAACACCAACATCTAGTCTCCCTTACACACACAGAGCTGACTGATGTTTATTTACATACTAAATTTTGGGGGGTGGAAGGCTGCTTATTTTTGTAGTACCCTTTCCTTGTACTCCAATCTCTATTTTGCAAAAAAAGGAAATATTAATTACATATTTTTAATATTATCTAATTAAGAAATTGATATTGGGATCATGGGTCGACGGTTTCAAGAGGGAAAGTAGCAGCAAGGAAGAGAGGCAGGAATAAGACTTCTACAGTGTCTAAAGGGCACAGGAACAGCATTCAAGATGCCCTACAGCTGGGTAGCACCATTACCACTCATTCAGAGCAATATTATTTGATTCCTCATACTTTTGTGACTGTAAAAGTCGTAAGTAAACCACACACAGGGCACTGATGCACAGTACTGGCCTTGGTTTTCTGTTCTACTAATATTGCATAATGTTTGCACCCTGGCTTTGTTCATGCTTCATTTAGCAGAGTAACCTTTTTTCATCTGAGATCTTACGGGAAAACTAGAACCAATGCCAGCTAGCAAGCTCTGATAATGATGTCTGAAAAGCTAAAAGTCATTGACAGTGTTTCTAATTTTCCCCTGAGAGCTAGAATACAAAAAATATTAATAAGCTTATTGACATGTGAGACTTTACCCTAAAATATATTTTGGAATGGAGTAAGCTGGCATTATATATTGCAAACAGTATTTGGGGAGAGAGGGTGGTAGTCTCTTTAATAATAAAACAACTATTTAAAAATTAAATACTGCTCTTGTTCAAAGGGTCAGTGGCAGTCTCCAAGGCCCAGCTTATAACCTACCATAAAATATGTGTGCTCCTCGTGTTCCCTTGATTATGGAATATCTGCATTTCAGGCAGGCTGTAGAATGAGCAACAGTTGTTCTAATTTTACTCGGCTCAGCTAGAATTAGAGGGGCAAAAACAGTACTAAAAAAAAGGATAAAAGAGTGTCTTTGTCCTTATTGCCAGTAACAGCATGGCACTGAAACTGCTGGGCTACTAATTGAAAGAAAGCTCACAGTGTCCACAGAAAAACATGAAAATTGCTGCTAAGGAAAAAAAGCCACCAATGGCATTTTACACCCTCTCACCTTTAGAATAATCAGATTTCAAAAATGAAAAATAGGAATAATTTCAAGGGTATGCCAGCAGAATGAGTGATAGTGAAATCAGAGGGACCTCTCAGCCTCAGAATGGAAAACGGAGACATTATTCTCTAAACGAATGTGCCACCTATCTCCTCCCTTATACACAAGCAATTTCATATTCTTGTCAACTGACTGGCACGGTCCTTCCATTTTTCTCTTCTTGCCTAATTCCTGCAGTTCTCTCATATTCCTCTAATTCAGCCAAGTTCTTCAAATCAAAAGCTTAGGAGCTGCCTTTACCTAATTTCATACTTTGCAGCCTTAGTCCCATCATCCTTCTCAGCTCAGAAATGCCTGCTAACCAGCTGAAGAATCATCCCTGCCTTCGGAGTGCTTACACCAGCGTGAGTGGGGATGTATTCAAAATCCCTTGGGGACTTCCTCAGACGTTCTCTCATGTTCAGACCACAAAAGCCTGCCTAAACCCCTTTCACTTAAAAGACTTTCCCCAATTCTTGGGACACTCATTCCTCCTACTAATTCTGTTTCAAGCTCAAACATCTTTCATTTTTACTGTGTCCCCTTTCTGATCAAAAGCTGTATTGAACCTCAATCTCTTCATTAATCTGTATCTTTTTTTTGTGTGCCCTGTTGATTTTAAATCTGATTTCTCTGTTGCTGAATTTACAACACAGAGGGGACATGGTGGACGGAGTCTGTACATAAGATCCTGGATCTGCCTCTTTGAAGCTAGTCCAAATGCATTTTAAATAAGCCCAGGCTCTGCAATTTCTTTCCTTTGTTACCTGAAAAATTAATACTACATAGAAAATTCAGATAACATGTAAAGTACTACTGGAAACTCAAATCTCCACCCCTGAAGGCAGCACATTGGTTTCATAACTTGGGAGTCTATAAATGCACCTTTATGGTTAGTTTGGCAACCTGGGCCTCAAACACCACCTTTCTATTGAAGGATGGCTCCTGAAAACCACCCTGAAAAACTCTAGAGCATTAGATTGATTGCAAAATGTTTGCACAAGTCAGCAGCAATGGAATTCTGCCTGCATTTCATTCCAGGAATGCAACTCACAAATAATTACTTTTAAAAATCATCTCTCAAAATAAAAAAGACCACTCCCAAATGGTGCAAATAATATGTAAAGTCCTCTGCTGAGACCCTGCAATACAAAACACTACTTTCTTAATTGTACAAAGCACAGATAAAATCACAGGACCACCGCATCATAAAATGGTTTGGATTGGAAGAGGTCTAGTCTAATCTCCCCGCCGTGGGCAGGGACATCTTTCACTGGATCAGGTTGCGCAAAGCCCCATCCAACCTGACCTTGAACACTTCCAATGATGAGGCATCCACAACTTGTCTGGGCAACTTGATACATAGATACATATGTAAAAAGAGCTCCCCGTATTTTATTTTTTCTTGCAAGTAGGACAGGAAATAAAATACGCAAGAACTTTGATTTCTCCAGAATACCCCAGCTCTTGCACGATTCTGTACCTGACTAATCATAACAAATAGAACAAATAAGGACAACACAATCTGCATCTCTGCCTGCAAACTAAGACGCAGCTGGTGTGTCAAATTCTACATCTGCTAGCCTCGAAAGTATGCCTGTAAGTACACATTACTATAGATAATATAAAGTGCTGCAGTACCCATAAATTATGTCTATTTGCCACAATGACCCTAAGTTTCCATCTAACGGGAACAGTAATAATTAAGAGTGGGACTGGATTCTCTTCAAAAGCCTACAAAGCCCAAAGCCCCTCACTGCCAGCACTTGACAGATGGGAACAAACACTGTGAACACCCAAACTTGTGTTGAGCTGACGGTTCCCATCTGCCCAGGCTCTACCAGGATAACGACGTCTCAGATAATCCCAAAAGCCTGAGTGCAAAGGTGTGCCCTGGACAGCTTGGACATCTTGAGCTGACATGCACACAGAACAGTTATGGCAAGTAAGGACATGTCAACGCTGTGGTAGTTATATACCTGAGCTATCTCCATCTCCTCATCACCCCAGTGGTAGCTGAAGCCCTGGAATCGGCAGAGCCACACGAGCAAGGTGCCGTGCCTGTGACAGCCATTTCTGCTTCTCACCAGAGGGCTGACCCAAGTGCAGCCCCACTCCCATGTGGCTGGGCTGTTTGGTGAACTTGGGGTACATGACTAGACCTTGCTCACGGGTCCTCTGTACTGAGCCATACTGGCTCATACATTCACGATTACTTATTATTTGTATGTTTTAGTCACCTCTGCACGCAAGCCAAGCTGACTTTGGGTGTGCTTCTGCTAACACGGAAATCGACAGACTTGGCTTGACTGAACAGGCAGGAGGTTTCAGACTAGTCTAAAACACTCCTCTGCAAAGCCTACATCAGTATAAACCAGAAGAAAAGAAAAATTAAAGTAAACTCTGCATCATTGTCCATAACAGATAATATGAATTTCTGATACTACAAGTTGGTACTATCAGTACCACTTTTTTCCCTAAAACCTTTGTTCTGTTTCCAATAATCTGTGCTCTAGCACAAATGTCTTATAAATAATTGGTGCATTGCCACAGCCGCGGTATAAAATGCTACCACGCAGACGGCTGAGGCTGAGATCTGACCCTGATATTTATGCACCGAGGAGCAGAGTGAGAGTTCTGCAGCTCTTGGGGGCTGCGCAGGATGTTTTGCCATTCAATGCCAACTGCTCATGAAATGAAACTTTAGTAGAATGAGTCAGGAAACAAGTTTATTAACTGCCCTCTCTTTCTGCTTTGGTATTGCCTGAGCAGCAGTTCAGCAAAAACATTTCAAAGAGACAGAGAAACTAATTTAGGTAAATTGCCCTCAAATCCAACACAGAAGCCATAGTTTTGAACATAAGCTCTTTGACCCCACATTGCAAAAATAATCCAGATTGTTTACCTGTTGTCTATATATTTCCATCTTTTCCCTTCCCAGTGCTTGTTCCAAGAAATACAGAAACAGGACTACTGGGAGTATTCACCCATTTAAAGAAAAAAAAGGTTTCATTATCCCCTGTTCTCCACAGCGTATGTTTCCAGTAAAAACAATTCCCCACATTTCTTCTCCCCAAATCCCAAGCAAGGAATAACCTCTAGAAACCCAAGCACCCCATAACTGACAACATCCCAGCAATGAGAAATGCACTTTTTCATCTGCTTCCACAGCAGGCAGCCTGCCAGCTTGCTGCCAGGGTCACCCTTGGCAAGGTTCCTACGCAGCTCCTCTTTTGCCACGGGACAAGCCATTTACCTCCTGCCAGTGCAGCTCCTGCTGCCAGGCTCGGAGGGACTCCAGGTCCTCTCATGCCCCTTGTCTCATGACTTTTTTCTTTTTGAAGATATTCCAGTGTTCATAAGGTACACAGATTTGTAATTCAGTAATTCAGTCATTACTGACTTTGTGTAAAAGAGAAACTGTGAAAAGACTTTCCTGGGTGTGTTTATTTTTCTTTTTTTACCAGTGAAACATACCCAAATTTACCTAAGCTGTAAAGCCCTTGAAAAATTAGAGGTCACGATACCCAGAAGAAGGCCATTCCATCCAACATTGCTGAGCTGACCGCAACAGAAAGACTGTGCTTATGCAAATTGTAAAAACCCAAATGAATTAGGAGTTGATTAAAACGAGCAGAACATCAACATAAATCATTATAAAAACACACGCACATAAAAAAAACCTCAGAAGTACATGTTTACAAACAGAATGACATGAAAAGGAAAACATTACGGTCACCATGTGGGCACAAAGCACTTCAAACTTAATGAACCCCAGAATGAATATTGCCTGGATGAACTTATTTTTACCTCCCTTCTTTAATTAAATAATCACATATTCTTCTTTCTTCAAGAGCCTCATGCAGAAGGTAGACAGTGACTATTTAATGAGTTGCAACACTTTTCCCTTTTTCTTCCATGCTCATGCCTTAATTACTAAACAGTGTTCTCACCCTTCTCTGAGCATACGTGGTGGGGGAGAGCTATTGTATGGTGCAGTCTCTGAATATTCATTACAACACACGTTTATTAATGATTTTATCTTATAACCACCCTCTAGAGAAAAAGCATGGCGTTTTCCCCACTGTATAGATAAACAAATGAGGATCAAAGACATGAAGGTCGAAAGCATCCATTATACCAGAGAGGCTGATCTGAGACACCTACGCTGGGATTCACTGCACCAAAAGGCAGGCATCTGTAGAGACCTGAGGTAGCTACACCTGAACTAGAGGCTTAAACTCCCTCTACAACCATCAGAGAAAACTGGCATTTAAAAAATGTGTTTCACCTGCCCTACTTTAGGCATCTACATCAAGACGAGACAAACTAGTCTTTAGAATATTTATCTCACTTCACTGTTTTCCAGATCACTTAGTACTATGCAACAGGTGACTGATGAAGGAAAAACGTATGCAATTATTCTGATTAAAATCTGTATCGTAACACATATGCTCCAAGGCATATATATGAGTAAGGCTGTATCTTTAATTCTTGCACTTTCCAGAGCTGAGCTGAAAGGAACTTTGCAATGACAAGAAAAAACGTTCCCCAATACGCACAGAATCTTTTGGAAAAGTTGTCAACAAATGCTGCTTCTCCCGAGCACACTGAACTGTATCCTTTCAAAGACTTCCAAATGTAGCTACATCTGGTGAATTTCCACTGGGATAGGCAAAAGAGACTTTCCTGAAAAGGGCTTTCTCTCCCTCAACCAGTACTTTCTGAATTGCATGTCCATGTTCCAGTACTTCAAAAAGACACATCTTCACAAAGAAAAGATTCTCCAACTTTCGCATCATAGTCAGAATGACTTTCTCTAAACTCATTCCTGGAAATGGCAGAACAATTTTGCCTGAAAATGCTCAAAAAACACCCAAAACCCCAGACTTGGGCAGTTACCGGGGGGAAGGTGGAGGAAGGCCACAAGAAAAACCTTAGCGTAAACTGCTGAAGTTTTCACTGTTCTTAAACTCATGGGTATAACTGTGAGGCAGTTTATGGAAGTCTCAAAAAAGCCATTCCTCCTGCAAAGGGGAATCATAAAGAACCACAGAAAGGACACATCCTTTCTTCTTTGCTTTTCCTTTGCAGCTGTTTTCTCGTTTAAATGCAGCAGCTGATACTTCTCCCCCATTCCCTATCCAACTAAAGAATGGCAGAATGCACTGAGACAGACCAGTAGCACCAACGTCTTGCCATGATTTATAACATCAAATGCTAACATTGGAAATCTGGTCTGTTATGTGAAAGCCAAAAAGTAAATCAAATGAAATGCATGGTGGCTGCTCATCTAAGAGTTTCTCTAGCATGCTCGAGGGTGGAGACTTCTGCTATGATCTAGATCCAAACTGGGATGACCTATAAAACTTATCACAAAACTGGTAATTTTATGCATGTGCACTGTTTTCCCATGCTAATGCTGACATACCAGAAAAGAAATATTTTAGCAAAGAAGCAAAGAGAAAATGGTCCTGGCATTTTTATGGTTGGACTTGATCTTAAGGGTCTTTTCCAATCTCAAAGGTTTTATGATTCTACATTCTCTTTTCATTAGTAGACAGGAGAAGACTGAGTGGTAACTGGGTGCAATTAAACAGTATAAACAGCACTATTTTAAAATAACATTCATCAGAGTTAGGTCCTTGTAATACAGGTCTTTTCTACACTTCAGACTTGAGTTGGCTGTAGAATTCCTAAAGTAGATGCTTTTATGCTGACAATGAAATAAAACATTGATCTAGTGGTGCAAACAGTGCTTAAACTAGAAGACTTTTGTGCTGGCAGAAGACATTTTTGTTGGTATAAACTGGGCGTCCATTTGGTGAGAACTGAGGAGGGGGGCACGGAAAGCACAGCTCTGCTGCTTATTTCCCTATGAGCAAAGCTCTTCAAACGTAGGACGAGAGCTACATTTTTCTCCTTTGGCTCCTATTTTAAAACCCAGCTGATACCAATGAGTCTTCCTACTAAGACAAACAGGCTCGGACTAGGCCTCAGCTAACTTCATGAAAGGCACCTGACTGTAGGGCAAGAACTGAAAGA
>VYZM01000205.1:20412-40306 GCA_013398915.1 Dromas ardeola | reverse complement strand
GCCTAAAGTCCAGGGTCATAAGTGTATATTTCAGTGTAAATAAAAAATTCACTTTAGTGATTCACAAATGCTTCACAACTTTTTAGCTCATTATAGGAGGTCACATTGATCTACTGCCTCTGATATTATTACAAGTTTTACTACTTCCTTTGCATTAAGGCCGTAATATTACTTCAGATTACTTCAGGAGACAGGTAAAATACAAAGCTTCTATAAAGCATAAGCTCAAGTATCTTTGGTAATTAAATTATTTCCTTCTAAGTTCTTGTGTATACAGCTGAGTAAGAAAAGTGTGGCAAAAAAATAAAAATAATTCCAAACGACCAAGAAGAAACACATCAATTCTACCCAATCCAGGCATATAAATACTTTACTGAATCATACCTCTGCATGTGATATGGGCTACTTTAATATGTGGTGCTGTTATTTCGCTTTTTTGCAGCATTTTTTATTAAAAAATCTAAATTTATTCAACTATATGTATAAGACAAGTGATATATTAAGTTAGGGAAGTCTGGGTACAAGGAAAGAAGTTTCTGGGTTTTGTCCTACTTTCTCCCATGTTAATCAATGACCACCTTGAGCTGCATTTGGGGCGTGGGCCACGAGCTGGTTTCACCACCTGTACTTACTAGCCCTGTTCTCCAGTCAATGTGACTGAGAGTTCTCTTCTGTTAATGTTCAGTACTTAGAAATATAGTTTGGCCCACGCACGCCTTTCATTAAAACACTGAAGTATACATTCTACTTACAGTACTTAAAATTTTGCACAAAATAAACCCATATCATAAATTAAGGACTGGCATAATCACTTTCGTGTGCAAGCCTTTGGCTCTTTGTCATATGTTTTCTTACCTTTCTTACAATATAATGCCTTAAGCAGGATTGCAATAGTTAATCAGTATCGAATATATAATATGAAAATTAAGTCACAAAAGCTAGAAATTTTTCTGCAATTTCTAAAACATCTTTTTATGAATGTGAGGAATGCAAAGGAATAGGTTTTGTTTCTGAGTGGCATGTTTGAAGATTCATTATTTTGCAATCTGAACTTTGAATTTTGATACTACCTTCAACTTAAAACGAATTTGTCCTTGCTAGAGAATTGGCTGCATTTTGATAAAATGGAATTAGCGTAAAAAGACTAAAACAGCGCAAGCGGACTGACTTATATTCAGAACAAAAGACAGCTAAGCTGCTAACTGCAATCTGGCTGGTGGATATTTCATGCTTCATTAGTGATAATTATCTTAATTTGAACTAATGATGCTATGCTGTTGAACTCAGTAGTACAAAACTATTAAATTAAAATAATGTAGTTTAGAATTGTAAAAATTGTAAAATTTCACAAAGTATTGTTACTGGAAGCTTCATTTCAGCAGAACCCCAAAAATCCCACTGCAGTCATAAAATTAATATTCAAGTACTTGCACTTCAAGCAAGAATTAATCTCTGCCCTGAAGCATCTACATCGTATAATGTGAATTTAGACAGAATAGCCTAAATGATTTTTATTTTAAAAAATTAAAAGAATCATAACAGTATCAGGTCATAACATACTGTGGAATATATATTTATTTTTGACTGTGTACCATAAATCCATGGAAGTACACTCCAGCTGAGTGTACTTCAGCTGGAGTGATCTGGTCCACAGAGAAAGCAGAGGTTAAACCTAAGCTGTAAGCAAATTCCAATGTTGCAATGGACATTTTGAAGAATAAAACTCATCATGTTTTCTATAAAGCCACCTAAGACAAAAGACCTTAAAAGTATTTTTAGAACTAACTACAGCTATGAGCAATAAACTGAAGAGCTGAGCAGCTACTGGTCTTATATCTTTTCAATGAAAGACAGAAATTGAATCTACAGCAACAGCTTATCAGCTCAGAAACCATATGAAATGATACTTCTGGATTTAAACACTAAAAATAATATTCAAAGATTAATTGGTCTAAAACTTGGACAAATGTACTAGGATAGAAAATGAATATGGAACAGTTAACCTTAAAGACAGAGCTAATGTAAATGAATTTGATTGGCTTCCATCATAAATGTAATTAAATGTGAAGTGATGGGATATGAGCCTACAAGAGGGGAATTAAACTGGAAGTACTCTAAAACAATTCTATAAAACGGAGAGTCTCAGTGATAGAGTATCAAACTGCGGTCAGTTTCAAAGGACATAACTGATAGGGGCTTACATTAAGACTGTATATTGTGACTACTGTATAATGTGAAAACAATGGGCAAGCATAGAAAAGGAGCATTGAAAGAAAGCAGCCTGTGATCTCAAACCATGTCATTTCCATTCAGAGCTGCTGAAGCTGACACAGACCCAAGGCATACGGATGAGACTGCAGAGAATAAGACTAGTGAATCCAAGACTAAAGGAAATAAATTAAAATGCTATATCTGAATAGGCTGTGATGGATACATACCTGAATTATACTAATTCAGTTAAAGATGATGGGAAATTGACTCATAATCATTGAGCTGTAGTCAAACACAATATGAAACAATGTCTCTGTTAAAATGAATCAAAGCAGCTATGTAATGAACTTGTAAAATGAGATATGCAGCAAAATGTAGAGAAACTTTACAGAAGAGTACATGTCAGATGGCTTAACAGCCACCTCATGAATGTTACTGAACATTACATACAATATTGCCCTGAATGTATAGTCTGGAGAATTAAAACAAGAAAACCAACTAAGATTTCTAAAACAAATTAAATGTTTGTTTTTAAAAAAGAAAAACAAACAAACAAGCAAAAAACCGGAAAAGCAAATGAGTAAAACATAGCCTGAAGTAGCAGTTAGCATTTTCTCATTGAAAATAGTGGTTACCTGAAACTGTAGCAATGGACAAAAGCTAACCCAAACTCCAATTCCATATAGCTATTTAAAGCCAAACTAGGCTTTATTGAAGACTGCACACAAGAATAACCTAAGTTTACCACCACTCAACTCCAAATACATCACATCCCTATCGCATTTACTCCAAACTCATAAAAGAAACTCCTCAGCTATAAAATTTGGATGAACATTGGAATTTCTTCAAAACTTATGGATAATTTATGTCTCGGGAGCTGATTTGGGTGCTAACTAGTACATGTGTACACCATGTACGTGCTATCGTGATATCATTCCCAAGTATACTCCGCAATGTATGGGGTTACATGAACTGTGAATGCTAGGAGAGCTTTTATGTTGATAGTTCAATAGCACTTGCTACAGGTGTACAGAGGATAGAGAATATTTGCTTGCATTAATCTTGGTGACTGGCAGGTGCAATTAAAAGAACCACTGACAAAGTCTTGTTTTGAAGACTGAATTAACATGAGAATATATTAAGTTTTGAAAGCTGAGCATTTCAGATGAAATCCCAGCTCCATTAAAATCAATGGAAAAGTTTGCTATAGCTTCCGTGGGACTAGGTATTACCTGTCATTTTGAATATTTCTTAATTTATTGGTATTGACTAGTAAATAGCAGAAGTACCTGTTTTCATGCTTCCATACTTAAAACCATACCAAACAAGGGATACACAGCTTTGCTCTTCCAACACTCCCCACTCTGTGAAATCCTTATCTCATAAATAGCATCTTTATTTCCAGAAGACTGTGACTAAGGATGAAAGAAATTATGTACGGATGTTTTTATGATTCATCTATCAGCTGTTCAAAAACAGAAGATATTTTCTTGCTATATATTGCAAAATCCCTCTTATACACTTACATATGAGGAATTGTGTTGGTCAATAGTAGATAATAAGCAAACCATATACAGCAATCACACCAGTATGCCTGAATGTGTGTTGCGTGGATTATCTATTTCAAGTTTTATTTGGAGCCTTTTAGCTAATATGTTTCTTAAGAAATGGGACAAAATTTTCTGTGTAACTGATGTTCCTTATATTTCCTGTGTAATATAAATAGTGAAGACATTGGCTGTCATTGTGAGACAATTGTTCAGCTTTCCATCAACGTGTAAGATCTGATTCTTACTCCTTTTTCTGACATTTTAAAATAAAGTACTTCAATATAACAAATTTTCTGTGTTGCAGTACCATTACATTTTATATGCTTACTGTTAGAGGAGATTTTAAAACAAAACACGGTGAAGGTCCTGTTTGATTTGTAGAGACAACAGCTACCAATAAATTGGATGAAATCATGAAAAGGGTAAACAAAGGAGAGCAAAAAAGCTTTCTCAAAAGCTTTTATTATCTATATACTGCAGAACTTTATAAAATGCTATAAACCAGGGCCCGTAGTAGCCCCAGCTTTATTTATAATATCCATGAAGACATCACCTCTCACGTAAAGGAATACCCTAGGAACACACTTACTCATAATTAAATAACAATTATTTCACTGGGGGAATGGGACAGTGATTTTACAGTACGCAGGAGTCAAAAAAACCCAAACAAACCAACAACCAAACCAACCTAAAACCTGCTCAAGAAAGCTTTTGCCACAGCTAAAATGGTTGTAAAATTTTAGAAAGACTGCATCTAGCTTCAGCAGAATTTAGTTAAGCCAGCTGCAGTCCCTTCTGAAAAGGTCAGAAAATCTTTACCAATATTCTGTCTTGGAAAACTCATTAATGACAAGATTTAAAAATATGCGGAGTATTCACTCTCAGGTAATAAGCAGTTAACTAGCAATGGCACACTTCTATGGTTTGAAGACTGAGGCCTTATACTAATATCTGTAGCCATATTTAGCCTCTTGATAAATAAAATTTATTTTCACAGAGCCAAGCCAGCAGTAGCAGTTCTCATCCACATTAGCCAGGTGTACTTATACTCAAAAGATCAAGAAATTAATTTTTGGGGGTTTTTTTTAAGTGACTGACTGAAAAAAAATGACTAGATTTGAGCTGTTGAATGTAAGGTAATTCACTTGTCCAGGGTGACAGACCAAATTTGTTTGAGAATTTAATATGGAAACCAAGCCTTCTAGTTCTTAGCCCTCTGGTCTCAACTAAATCAATACTAATCTGTTTCCCAAGAAGCCCAAAGTTTAATGAACTTTCCCATTCATGGATATAAAATAAAGTACTTTTTCCTTTGGATTCCCAGATCAGACAGAGAACGACAGTCTTAATATAAATGCAAGAGGTGTGTAATTCACCATACTACCTTTTTTCTTTCTAGATATTTTAAGCATTTCAGTTTCTCTTACTGAGCAACATAGACACATTAAAGTTTACATAAGTTTCAAAGGAGGAACTCAAGAATAATAGTAAATATTCTTTTAATTTAATGGCTAAACACTGTGTTTAGTATATATACTTGAACTCTTGTCTATTATCTAATTTACCTTATACAGGCATATTAGGTAACTAATATACCCCGTTGCGTTATATCTTTCATTAGAATACCAAGTCCTATAAATTACTTTGTTTTGAGTTTTCTACTTGCAAAATTAGAAGCAGGAAAGGAATATAAGTGAACTCCTAGGAATAAAACCAGAGTGGAAAAATGAAAATAATTTTTATTTCCTACCACTACAACCTTTGTTTGCTTTTACCATAAAGTAGAAATTAAAGATGGAAGCCATACGCTGAAGTTCAGTAGAAAGGGTAAGAACTGTTTGGTTAAAAAGCTCTTCTGTTTCTCCATTCTTTATGCTTCAGCCAAGAGCTAGAAGTAAATTTAGGTTCCAGATCTAACCAAAGAAAGAAGAAAAAAGCCTTAATAAAGCCATACTTTTCTTTCCCCCTTTCCTTTTGTCTTTCTTTTTCTTCATGTTTCACCCACTGGTAATTCAAGGCTAAGGAAAAAACCCAACCTCGCAAATTCAGCTTTTTATTGGAAACACCAACAAATCAGCAACAGACAGCAGGAGGAAAAGCTCTTTTTATTGTTTCTTGGTGCATAAAACCTAGAAGTAGGTTTAGATTGAAGGAAAATATGCGTTAGTCAGACCTCTTGACTTACAGCAATTTATCAAGTTTCACAGAGCTATTCCTCTGTATGCTACTTTTCTCAGTTTCTTTAAATATAATAACACTAGGGAATTTTCATTTATTGTTTCTTCTGTACGGCTCACTGAAAGTTATCTAGAGCTGTGATTGTGCTAAGCTGCCCTTAGGCTATATCAAGTGCCTCCACCCCAGCTGGACAAGCGTCTATCCTTAAAAAGGTAGTATTTTCTCATACATTTTCTTTGTAGCGAAAGCTTTAGAAGTGATAATACAAACACATTAACTACATTTTACTGTATACTTGAGAAACAGCATAACATTGCTGTGCCTCAAGGTGACTAGATCATTTGCAGAGAGTGGTGATGTTTTCAGGGCAAAGCAGTAAGTTGAACTTCAGTTTCTTGTGTCCCTCAAGAGTGTCCTAACCATACAGTTACTGGCTATTCCAAAGGAGATCTCTCCATTAGAAAAAATAAGTGGGGGTGATCCCCAGTCTTAGAAAGTTTCTGATACATTTTCTTGAACAGTTTTTGTTTTGATGATGGGTATTTTCTTATAAAACCTCATCCTACTAAAGAAAACAACAGCAATGACACAGAACACAAAAAAAAGTCATGAGAATAGTTAATTCTGAGGTCTTGTCATTGTTAGGAACACCAATGATTTTATTACAAGTTGTGTTCTCAAACAAATCCAATATTAAAGAAATCATGATGTTTATTCTATTCAGTGATTCTAGCTGGAAGCTACATATTTGGTCACAACTGTCCTATTTATTAGATTCAGTGCACTATTTAGACGTATTCTTTGCTGACTGTACTTTTAACTATTCAGTGTTCAGTCATTAATTCAAGAAAAGATTTGTATAGATTAATCCATCTGCAGTCCCATACTTATGTTCATTTTGACTTCTAAGTTAAGATCATATTTAAATACTGTCCTGACCAGAGCCTTAATTCTCTTTACAAATGTATTATTTTTCAGGTGTACTTTAAATACTTTCAACCAACACAAGTTTCCTGAGGATTCGTCTGAAGTTTAAGTGATCTGCAAATGCTGTCTGCAAAGCACGTTCCAAGAACATTAGTTCAGAGGATGGTATTCCATGCATGAGATGTCAAGTACATAGGTACTCAGTGCTAATTTTGAACATGCATGTTCAACAGCTGCCAATATGAAAAGTTGCAATGCAGTCTGCAGGTTTTGTAGCTCCCATCTTGGTATTGATAATAGCAACTAAGAGAAAGAGGATAGAGACAAGGTGGAAAGTCAATCAGTCATGCTCTGTGATTAGTAGACTGAAATGCATCTGTTTCGTCTCTCCCCACCATATAATGAATAGAACTCAACAGGATTTTTCTGATGAAATGGAGCTTTTGTCACAAAACACTCATTTGCCAAACTGAGGCATTTTGCAAAGCAGATTGGTTTTGATGAATTGCTGATGAAATGTAGAAAGGCTTCAAACAACAGCCTGCCTGATTTTCTGCCTGCTCTCTTATTGGGCTGCCAGAGTCCAAGGACATTCTGGAAAAGCAAAGAACGCTTCAGGCACACATCTTTGGAGACAAGTGAGTGTTTGGTACTTGTGACAACAATGGATTTTTTAAAAAAATTTCTTCCTAAACATAAAGTGGAACATAATAGAAGAACAACCATCTATATTACACATGATTACCAGAGTGTATGCAACTATAATTACAAAGAAAAGAAATTTTATAAAAATAAAATTCCACTGAATTTAGAGCTGTTAGGTAATATGTTGGAAGTAGCATCTCTGTGCTGCTTGAAAAGCCCTTCGAGACCTCCATAGTAGATAACCAAGTTTCCTTTTATGTGACCAGACAGTATCAGGTATGCATAGAGTGCTCATTTAAGAAACTTTCACATATAAAATATTCCACCACCCCTCACAAATGGCATTGCTCCAAATTATCCTGCAGGGTTCTAGATACAAAAAGTTATATGCATACAGGATCTGAATGTGTCATCCAAGGAACATCTGCTCCATACAGCACAAGCCAAGACAAAATTGTCATAAAGTAAAAATATTCATTCTGCATTGGTATAATTTTTCATAGGAAACTTTGAGGAAAACTTTGATACTACAATTTTAATTATTTATTTTGACTCTGCTTAAATAGTAGGAGCTGACAAGACTGTAGCAAGTAGTGACAGAAGATAATTGTTACACAGATATTTACTTCTAGCAAAATGCATATCTCTAGGCAGTGCTCAGAGTATAACAGTCTTCCTATCCATCATATATTTGCTGGGAAATATACTTTAAACTTGTCATGCCTCCTGACCGTAAGTAGAAGGCTGCTCACTGAGAAGACACCATGGGAGTGTTCTGCATCTAACTAGAGACGGATGAGTGCCCCAGCAATCAGATAGCGGCTTGTCTTCCATAGCTAATGCCCACGCTCAGACCTTGCACTCTCTTCTATCTAGAGTGAGAAGTTTAAAAGGCAACATGGAAGCAGGCCCAGCTGCTATACTGAGAAGCTGTAGAAAAGCTCAGTTCTCATTTGATCATTCAGGATCTAAAAATACAACTCAAAAGAGAGCATTTCTTTGTCGGTCTTGCTTCCGCTGACACTGCGTAGAGATGGTCAAAGTTAAAATCAGATGAGCAAAAATAGAAATAATCACAGCCTGTCCAAACTAGCCAGTTCAAGTGAGAAATAGAACGAGATACTCAAAGGAGGAAAAAAGCAATCTAGTTTATGCAAACCACTTCCTTTCAGTGCCAGATTTTCTGCTGTTCTACATTTTTTATTTATCAATCTAGCTAAAATGTAACAAATGCCAAATTCACCATTTCCCAAAGCATTTTATATAAACTATCCTCCAGTTAACAGAAAATTTCCTTTATAATTTCATTCTACTTTTCCTATGTATTTCTTCGTGCCTCTTACCACTTCTTCAATTTACTTATGAAATAGCTTAACTTTGCTATAGCAATTCTGAACTTGTATTAGTAAAGCCGCTTTAGAGAGAAACTTGCAACTCCGTGTATGATTTTTTCCACAGAAGTATGCATGAGAACTATTATCTTCCATGCGTAAGACACATATAGGTTTAATGCTAGTATACACTGATCCTTTCCTTCTGCCTTTTTCCTACCATTACCACTTCTCACTTTTCTTCAGAGAAATCTCTCTCTGTGGGTGAATATTGATGTTTACTATCCCGAGGTTCTTTCTTTTACCTTTATTACAGCAGATAGTAGGAAGAGGTAGAAGGGCAAAGCAGCATTCTGCCACTTGTATTGAATCTACATACGAGCTGCACAGCCCACACTTTTTGTGTTGCTGTGCTGTGTTTGGGCAGAAGTCACCCATGAGAGAGAAAGACAGTTCCCCATGCCAGAATCCTGTGGAAGAGTCATTGAAACATGGTCACTTTGTAGAGAAACTCTCCGTGTTGTTGTGACAGGCACTTCATATTTTATTTTCTTAATGCTTTTTTTCTGAAGCATGAAATGTGATTTCACTCAGCAGGAACAGTTCTATATACTGTTAATTATTTTAGTGTTATCCACCCTAGGTAGTCCAAAGAATTCCTAAATATGTGTGATAGAAAGTGAGATTAAATGTGCCCTCGTAATGAAAAAGAGATGTATTATGTACTTGTGATTAATTGCGTTACAGTTTACTTAACAGTCTCAAAATGTCAAACAATATGCCAGCTACTGCAAGAACTTACTGAGTGATTTTCACAAATAATTGGTGGAATTGCATTGCACCTTAACACTAACTGACTTTGTCATACCCCAAGGCCATTCATCGAGGCATCGGCAGAGTAGATGAAAGGCTGCCTAAAATCCCCATAAGAAACACAAGCATTCAGAAAGAACCAACTTTAATTCCTTCAAAGCCCTGTGGCACTTAGGATTCCATCCTACAGATAGACATTTAATATTTAACAACCAATTTAACCATTCTTCTAAAAGGATTTTCTTTATGGATCCCAAGAGCTACTTACATAAGGGCTACCAGATCTTCAGCTGAAGTGTTCATAGACTTCAAAATGGGACAGATAATAGGTATGATATACAATTCTTGTGACTTAGCTACCCTCAGAGCATTCTCAGTTAGTCTTTCTCATTAGAATTCACTGTGAGATGTACTTTTGTGGATGACATTTCTGGAAAGATGAAGTGGCTTGTTCTAATTAATACCAAGCTTTATTATAATTTAATTTTTAATTAATTAAAAGCTTTTTTTTTTTTCATTTGAGAATGATACAACAAAATTATCTACTATCTGGTTAAATAAGCATAAGTCTAGATCACAGGAGTCAATTCCTCTGGTAGATCAATGGCTGTTCAGCTGCAGAAGTATGAAAAATCTCATCTTGTTTTAAATGCTTGGTATCTACCCAGGAATCAAAAAAGCAGGCATTCTAGTTGTAACTTTCTAACTGTAATATGTAATTGGCAGATGGACTGCAGTCCATCTTTCCGGTTTGCCCTTCGACAAACAGAACATCTCTAAAGAAATCAGATATTTAAAGAACTTCTATTTCAAATATTAAATGCAATGTCCCATTTATAAATTCATACTTTGAGAATAGTAAGTCAGTGGGTCCTTCAAAATGTGCTTAAGCCTTTTGACTTTATGATTGTCTAAGACTACTGAGTGAAAAGGAAAGCCATTTTGAGGTCTTTTATGGGAAATAAGTAGCCTACTTGAAATAAGCTGGCCATGCTTTTCAACTTCCTGGTTGTCAAAGGATGTATCATAAAACCCACGAGTATTAACTAGCACTCTTTTGGTAGCCTCAGTAGAGTTACGAAGAGCTGAACAGACACAAAGGCTGTTCTGTCTTTCCTCACTAACATGTCCCTCTCAATGAGGGTGAATATAATTTTTCTTTCAGTGCAGACATACCTCCATTGTTAATAAACACAGGCATTTATTCCCTAGATATGTCAATGTAGAATTTTTTCTGCAAGAGTTATACAGAAGACGGACTAATAATTAATTCCTGAGGCTCAAGAGGATTGACCTCAGCTCCTTTTCCCTTCAAAGGCATGGGCAAGTACACTTCTTTCTAAGCCGATCTGTAAAACTAAAGTAATAGTACCTACTTTCCTCACCAGGGATTTGTGAGAATATACACGTTAAAACAATGGGGCCTAGAAACTATAATAATATTGAACATTTTAGCACCATTTGTATTATCAGACAGGTATGCAATCTCTAGAACTGCAGTGTAGGATCTTAGTATGTTCATCTTTCATGTTTGTGTATTTTATAAAATCAAAGCTGGGGGAGGAGGAGTTCACTGCACTTCTATAATGACAGTATTTTATTGCTTTTATAAATTTCACATTCTGAAGAATACTAGGTTTTTGTTACTGAAGATGTGAAACATTACATTTTTTTATATAGAAAAAATAAAGATATTTAAACAATGTTACTGATTAATTAACAATCTATAATAAGTATGATTAGTATAAAAGTAATTTATACATGATATTTAAACACTTGTGTCGCATTAATATATCATGTTGCAATATTTAGGGGTACACCATCGTGCGTACGTATGTTAGCATTCTGAACTCATTATACTATTACCAAGTTAATGGGTTTGGCTTATTTATTAGAAGAACTCCATGCCTCTGATTAGGGAAGTAAGCAAGCTTTCTCCTCTAGCAACCATTCTGTTTTTTTCTGCCTGGCTATATCCTAAATAGACTCCTATTTGTGTTGTTATGCTAATTTACAAACTGCTTTGGCAAGTAACTTCAGATTTCACTGACAAAATGACACTAAATAATTACATTCTTTTCTTTAAGAATTGTTTAACCTTATATTTTGGCACCAGAGTCCTATACTTGTAACAGTTTCATTCAATATCGATAGTAATTATACATGTAATATTTTGAAGTCATCTTCATATGTAATTTGTTTTACTTGTGTACAATTCGTATTATGCATCCTATGTAACAACATTATGCAACTCCAAGATAAAAGGTAGCAATACTTTCACAAAATGTTTGCAAATTCCATACAAGAGAAGAAACAAAAATGTAAAGTCAATATTGGTCAGCACAAGAAACAAACCTTAGTAGACTTACAGCCTTACCCATTTAGATTTTTGTAGATGTCTTGGCCAAGAAAGGCTTAAAGGAGGAAAAATGTAAATATCTTTTAGAAATTACTAAATGTAATGATCAGCGTGGGGAGCAGTATAAAGTCCTTGGCTGGTCAGATGATATTTTAGCATGGTGAGTGATGGATTACAAACAGGATACAGCCTGAAAGCCTTGAAGTTTTTCTTTATTGTGACAGAATAGGAAAAGGACTATAGAGGGCAATCTCTCTGACAGTGTAGCCAGGGTAAGGCTATATTTGAGTCTGGAAAATCACATGAATTGAAGTTATGTAAAACTCAGTGAGGATACTACATATGCTGTATATTTGGTATTTACACAAAAGCCACAGGCAAGACTTAGACAACTCTTCTCTGCTCAGAGTCATTTAGCTCATCCACTGAACTGCTTCTTCACTATGAGAGCACCTTTGAGACTTTGACACATTAACAACTTATGATCCAATATTCTTTCAGTCATTAAAAACGTATTCAGTATGGACTAAAGCAAAGACATTCAAGAAAATAAGGATGTTATGATATGAACACCCCACTGAGGTTTGTATCTGAGATACATTTGGCTTAAATATTTTCTATTCATTCTTCTATAACTATTCTGTTAAAAAGATATTTGATATAAATAGTCTTACTGCAAGGAAAGGACTGTCAGCCCCAGCTAACTTTAAGACCTAAATCTATTTTTTGTATTATTGACACCCCGTAGTGAAATTTTTAAACTTGCTATGATAGTAACAATCACAAATGGAACTGTTTACCTCTATTTGTGTCAGCCATACCAAAAGGTGCTTTACATTTTGTTTCCCTCATATATATCTCGGTGCAGTGCATGACATCAGTCTGATTTTGAAAAAGCTGTAATCTAATTTATTAAACACTCTATGATTTTGTCCTTATTTGAAAGACAGCTGTCTTACCAACATTACTTCAGGAATACTATATTGCATATAAATATTAAAGCTGAAATTAATCAAAATCAGATTTTTTTCTCAAAATAGCATTAAGTGTGCTTGATTATTTAATTTCCTTACAGTTTGAACATGACTTCAAACTTACATTTAAGTTTTTAGTGATTTTGGGGTAACACAGTTAAGTTGTCCAGATTTTGAGTGTACAATGCACACCATTAGCAATATTAACACCTGTGCTATCTCAAAAAGAGTTTTTCAAAACTTAAATAAGCCACCTTAAAACATTTTTAGGTTGCTTTCTATAGTGTTCAGTAAAAAATACACATTTATGAAAATTAGTTACCCTTAAAAAATGGATAAAAAGAGTGATCATTGCATTTTCTTTCTTTCAGAAGTACTATAACTCAAAGCTGAACTTAAATGGCAAATAAGATGTTGTTTATAGAATAACAATAATATCTTTTAGACATTTATTGTTTAAATATTGTTTACTATTGTTTAATAGTATCTTTTAGGTACTACAGGCTACTTTTTCAGTAGTTCCTGTAGTTGGTGACATGTTAAAGTCATCATTCACACAGTATAGACTCAGTATTTTGGTGGTTAACTTTGACCTCTATATGCTTAAATCTTAGCAAGAACACATAATTCAGATCCTGAAGATGTAAAAAAATTCCTGTTAGTCTCCGTAATGCACTTCTGGTAGGAATATACAAATGCTTTCTTTAGAACACTTTCTTCTGCTTTGTGAAAGTTCACCAGACTGGTGATTGATAGAAAAAAATATTTAATATTTTCTTGTGAAACTTTGTTCTGATAGAAAATTTCAAGTCAGTTTTATTTGATGTAAATAAAATGTCATGGTTTTCCTTGAAAGACACAACAACAGCACAGTAAGAGCTTATGTGCGTTTTGGTTGCCTTCAGTTTTCCTGAAATTGTTTTCAATGTATACAACGCCTTGTCTTTCTACAGTTGTACTCCTAAGTTAACTCCTTCAGTTAATGTCACAATTGTACAGAAATGTCACAATTGTGTAGAAGTGTCATTTAAAAAGCACAGAAACTTAGGGTCAAACGATGACCACAAGTTAAAGATACACCAGTTACAGAAACCTCTTTGAGCTAAATGTCTTACAGTTACTGGGGAGAAAAGGAGGGTGAGGGAACTTACCACTCTCTGCATCTACTGGATGTTGTAGAGAGGGGGGTGTTGGTCTCTTCTCCTAAGTAGCAAGTGATAGGACAAGAGGAAGCAGCCTCAAGTTGCATCAGGGGAGGTTTACATTGGATATTAGGAAAAATTTCTTCACCAGAAGGGTTATCAAGCATTGGAACAGGCTGCCCAGGGAAGTAGTTGAGTCACCATCCCTGGAGGTATTTAAAAGACGTGTAGGTGTGGCACTTAGGGACATGGTTTAGTGGTAGACTTGGTAGTGTTAGGTTTACAGTTGGACTCAATGATCTTAAGGGTCTTTTTCAGCCTAAATGATTCTATGATTCCTTTATCTACTTTTGTAACATCTCTAGTAATTGTGTAACATACTGGCAGTTTTCCTGAAGCTTTCCAGATGAGGTTATTCAAGCCTGCAAGACCACAAAAGTAATCTAGAGGAAAAAAACATTGAGTTAATTTATAATTGTTTTAGTCAAAACACTTGTGGGTTAAATTCTTGAAGCAGATGTATAATTCAAACACAGGTAGTAAGTTTCTGGTTGTTATACCCCAGCTTCTCCTGAACATTTTCCATTTAAACCATAACTGATAGTCGACAAAATTACCTAAACAGAGGATATCATTCTGGATTGGGAAACATCATTGGAACTGTAATATTTACTATGGCTACTGTGCAAATCATCTGAGACTTCAAGGTTACACTAAAATGATGTTCAACATTAGCTTCTTGCACAAAATGCTTATTACTGCGTCTTCAGCAACCAGTTCTAACTGCCTCTGAAAAGCAGAAGGATTTTTATGGGGCCTCTTCAAACCACCTTAAACACAAGGTTTGGGTGTTGTGTTTTGTTTGGGTTTTGTTTGTTTGTTTGTTTGTTTTAAAGACTTAGTAAAGCTTTAAAAAAATGAAGATTCTCCTCTGCCAACAAATGAACAATATTAGAATAAATTTTTAGATGTGGAGAGCTATAAGACTACTTTTCTTGACACTTTGTGCTCTTGAAATTAAGATTTATGTAAGAGGGCAGGACATTAGCAGGTGATAACATCGCTGTTTGCCATTCCTAACACAATCTGATGATTATAAAGCAATTGTGGATCCTCTCATTATTTTTATTTTCAGCTTTTTAGGTTTATCATTTAATACTTTTGCAAATAGCTAGTTACTCACATCAAGTCTTCACATCAAGTCATGGTAGATATTACATTTCTGAGATTCCCACTAAGTGGAATTGCTGTGGCTGACAATGTTTCATTAGTGAAATGTGGTAATTAAATCATTTTAGTTATGGATTAGTGTCCTCTTCCATAGCCTTTATCAGACGCTGGTTTATTATTTTATTTTAGTCTGTTGAACTGGAGATAATAGAAGCTATTGTTTATGCCTAACTTATTTCACTTCATAATAGCCATATACTTGCTGGTAATTCTTAGAAGGTCAGGTATCCAATATCAAGCAAAGAAATAGATGCATCACATAAAGGTCACCTCATTACGGTAGGGATGTGAGGAAATGTTCTCATAAGTGTAGCAAAAAATCATTACTGTATTTTGGTAAGATTATTTCAGAAAATGTGAATAAAAGGCTAGAATTGTAGATTTGCTCTGGTCAACTCTGCTTCCAGGGGGAAATGTTGGCCTTTTGTGTCCACTGATCAAAGGAAGCTCATCCTGAGGATAAAAAGTTCATAGCACCTGGTGTACTGGATTAACTCTTTTCTTAATGTAACAGCTGCTACCCCAGCCTGTCTTTGAGTATGAAACCTCCAGAGTTAAAGCTAGAAACCTGGCATTCTAGATTAAAAGTTGTAATAAATTACCAGCCTTGTGGATAAAGCAAAAAGGGAAGGTATGACAAAAAGGTCAAGGTCATGACAAAAAGGGAAGGTATGACACGTGAAGGTTCCACAATTATGAGGTACATTAATGCAGTTTTCCAATGCACTGAAAAGGAATATTACACTTAATATCTGCATGCAGCACTGTATGTAATAATGATATTAAACACTGTTGAGTTCATAGTTAACAATCATGAAAATGTTCCTGTTTTTTATAATGAAGTGAAATGAACACTGAATGCTAGAGCACCCATTTTCTTTGCATAACTGCTATTACTGATCTTATTTATAGAATTCCAACTAACAGTTTTGGGGATTTTTTGCGGGGAGTGGGTCCTTTAATCATAAAGCACATACAGTTCTTTTGTTGCAGAGCTGAAGCTTAAGTGTCAAATTCATGGAGCTAAGAAGTGATTAAAAAAGCCAGACGACAATGTACAAATAAACACAGAAGTGAATAATTTATAAAACTTCACAAGGTCCAAATACCTACTTAATGTCACCTCCAGACATTTCTGAAAGTTGCTTAGATCTAAAAATCACATTCTGTTTTCTAAATTGGCTGTTCATGGCTTGGACAGGCATACGCTTAGCTGAGTAAAAAAATGGCTGGATGGCCGGGCCCAAAGAGTTGTAGTGAATGGAGTTAGATCCAGTTGGCGGCCAGTCATAAGTGGTGTTCCCCACCACTCAGTGTTGGGACTGGTTCTGTTTAATATCTTTATCAAAGATCTGGACGAGGGAATTGAATGCGCCCTAAGTAAATTTGCAGATGACACCAAATTGGGTAGGAGTGTTGATCTGCTTCAGGGTAGAAAGGCTTTGCAGAGGGATCCGGACAGGTTGGATTGATGGGCTGAGGCCAATGGTATGAGGTTCAAAAGGCCAAGTGCTGGGTCCTGCAGTTGGGTCACAACAACCCCATGCAGCGTTACAAGCTTGGGGAAGAGTGGCTGGAGAGCTGCCTGGCAGAAAAGGACCTGGGGCTATTGTTGAATATGAGCCAGCAGTGTGCCCAGGTGGCCAAGAAGGCCAACAGCATCCTGGCTTGTATTAGGAATAGTATGGTGAGTAGGACTAGGGAAGTTATCGTACCCCTGTACTGAGCACTGGTGAGGCCCCACCTCAAGTACTGTGTCCAGTTTTGGGCCCCTCACTACAAGAAAGATATTGAGGGTCTGGAGCGTGTCCAGAGAAGGGCAACGAAGCTGGTGAGGGGTCTAGAGCACAAGTCTTATGAGGAGCAGCTGAGGGAACTCAGGTTTAGTGTGAAGAAAATGAGGCTGAGGGGAGACCTTGTCGCTTTCTCCAACTACCTGAAAGGATGTTGTAGCGATGTGGGGGTGGGTCTCTTCTCCCAAGTAGCAAGTGATAGGACAAGAGGAAATGGCCTCAAGTTGCACTAGGGGAGGTTTAGATTGGGTATTAGGAAAAATTTCTTCACCAAACGGTTTATCAAACATTGGAACAGGCTGCCCAGCGAAGCGTTTGAATCACTATCCCTGGAGATATTGGAAAGATGGGTAGATGTAGTGCTTAGGGACATAGCAGTGCTTAGTAGTGGTTTTGGCAGTGCTAGGTTAATGGTTGGACTCACAGTTATCAAGTGTACAGAAATTTGTTCATCTGAATGTTATCCCAAAGGAGAGTTGGAATCAACAAAAAACAAATAAATAGCCATTCATGTAGATCTAGTTTACAGATGGCACTTGTGGTACCATAAGTACAAGGCATGAATGGATAGTGGCCTCCTCAATTTGTAGTGTTCAATGATGGTTCAGTGTACCCAGTTCAATCATATACTTTATGCAATGAATGACGACGAGACAGGAAGAGAAAGAATGGGTGACAAGGAACAATTCCTTCTAGTGCATATGAATCTTTCAAGTGAAATGAAGAACCATGAGGAAAGCTAATTTCTGAGTTTAACAGGGGCAGAACTATATTATCTCACATGCGCTTCATGACTCACACAATGAGTAATGCTACTTCATATCTTTCTGAATATAAAGTTGACCTTGAAATTGGACTTGGATTTGACAACACTTTTTCCTGCAACTGTAAAAGAAAGCAGGAATTTGTGTCCAGAGAAATTGGAATGCATCCAAAAAAATAACACTTCTGTGAGAAGCTGTCACAGAACTCATGTTTTTACAAAGGAAAGCTGGAAATCTTTAAATGTTTTCAAAGGAATATGGTTATCACAGACTTTTGCAAAGTTGGGAAGTTGTACGTGCTTTCAAATTTTCACAAATTGGAAGAATTCATAAGAATAGCTATGTGTCCCTAAAAATGTAAAAGTAGGTATCAAAGAATTCATTAGGAATAATACCAAAAGGAAGGTAAAACTGACTCCAGCTGTATTCATATAGACTATTATAACATAGTCTATATGTAGTTTTTCAGGAAAGAATCTGGATATGACCCCAACAATGTGCTCACTGTACTTGATCCAATGAATTATTGTTGGATAGCTTTTGCCAAAGAGAATGTGGACATGCAGTGGATTGCTCATGACTAGCATGCAAAGCTCTCCTAAAGTGCCTGAAATGCAACTGTGCCAATTCCCGACAAAGGAGCAAGTACGTATGCATTAATAAAACTCACCCCCATATAAATGTGTGAGGTTCAAGTCTGTGAAAACAAATTTCCCCCCTACAAAAAATTACATGATTCTAAGTTTATTGCTACAGAACCGTTACCTACTGTTTCTTAGAAGTAATGTATGTATTTCTAATGTTCTAAACCCAGAAGTTTTTGTTTGTGGATATTTAATGGTTATTATTTTCTATGTTATTGTATTCTGAAACAATTTCTGGCCAATAACTATGAAAAATTAAGTGTTATAAATAAAATAATATTCAATATCAGATCAAAAGGTGTTATCAATACGCGTATTTATACTGTCACAAAGCTAGCAATCAGTGAAGGCTTGTGCTTCCAAAGTCTGGAAGACTAGATATCTCAAAAAAACCCCATAAAATTCAATAGCTGAATGGTAGAACAGAAAGCCAATAGCAAAAATATCCAGTTTTGACTCGGAATAAACAAATTCACTGTCCTCAGAAATGACTTACAGCTAATCAAAAGACAAAAAAGTATGATGTAATTCAACATTCAAATAAAGGTTAAAGTCATTTAATTCTTTTTCACTGTTAATCAAGGCGTGGTAATCTTAAATTTCCAAATGAATGGAAACAACAATAACATTGGGCCACATCCTGAGTGAAGTACATGGGCCTACTTCCACTGTAGTCAATTATCAGTCAAGTATATAGTCCCATGGAAGATCAAACTTATCTTTCTTTTTGCTTTTTGTTTTCAAGTTTTTTCAACATAGCTCCTTACTGTAAATTGATAGCTCAATTAAATATGTTTTCTCAAGTCTCTCATTTGTCTTTTTCAATGATATCACCCCTACCTTTTATTTGCCCAAAAATGAAGGTTTTCTACACTATAGAATGTCTAGTTAATTAAAGCACAAGTTAGATATTTGCTCTATACCCATTTCCACCAGCATGGTGATATAAGGTCAGTGTTCTAAAACTACTAGTTTGATAGAAAGAATACATACTTAGAAAAGTATGGAAGAACTAATTTTCATGATTGAGTTTAGAGGGCATTAACAACCCATGTAGTATCAAAAAAGTATCCAGCCATTATTCAAATTAAGACAGCAAGTGTAACTCTTACTTAAAATGTCTAATGTTTGTTATTCTACAGTTTGAAAGGACATTCAATCCATTCCTATAACATCACTTTTAAGAGTTCAGCTTTTCACAATGCTAAATATTTTTGGGTTTACTTGAATCATTTTTCATTTAGAATTTTGTATATTAAAAGTAGAAGTCATTTTAAAAGAGATCAAAAATTGAACATTTACTCTGTTTTGGTTTTTTTTTTTTTTTTTTTTA
>VYZM01000205.1:8039-20395 GCA_013398915.1 Dromas ardeola | reverse complement strand
TACTTTTTAGTTTATTGTATATTTTGGAGAGATCTATTTCACATAGAAATAAAAGCAAAGAACTTTTATCTTGCAGAATTGCAAATGAATTGAAAAGCTATTCACAAAAGTCTGGGGCACTAGTACACCAGAAACAAAACTTTGTATCATTTAAAATAAGGTTAGGCAGACCTTTAAGATCCCACCCACTTAAAATTTCTAAAATAATTTTAAAATTTCTAGAATAATTATGCCTCTTTTTGAGCAACAGATGTAAGTTTTGGCTGTTGATATTACTTCCACTTTTGCCGTTGATAATTGTTAGAAGAGTGCTCAGTTGCTAAACTGTTAGGAATTGTAGAAATGATAGTAAAAAACATACAAAGAAATATTCTGATCATTGTAAGTGTTAGACATTCTTTTATTACACAGAAAATGCTGTAATCATAATATCAGATAAACTACAGTCAGCAACATAATACTTCATTAAATTGCTCTTAAAAATTGAGGGCTGTTTACTGGCTACATTATTTTTCAAAATGTGTCATTGTAATGAACAGGTATAGAAGGTCCTTGCAAGTGTAACACCACAAAATGAAATAAGATGCATCGATGTACTTGTCAATGCATACTAAAATGGTTTACAATTTGTCATGCCAGCAAATTTTTTCATAAGTTCACATTTACACATTTTTATGAAGAGCACAATGATGTTGATATTATTTCTGTAGATGTAGGGATGGAAAATAAAATTTTAGATATACAGAACTTCTGAACATGTAGCTTAGTAGAGTAAATGATGGCTATCAGCAGTTCATATGCCCTGTGGAGTCAATGCAATCTCTAAAAAGCTTATCTAGATTGCCAGATCTTCTGTGATGTTCCTCAGAAATAAAGGTGTATCTCCTCTGTACTCCACAACACTACATCATCTGTGTTTGTAGACATGTGCAATAAAATGTTTCGTATTTTCAGACTGGCTTAGGCTTTTATTGGGCACTTTGCTTTGAATGATTATTGCTGTGAATTGATTTAAGTGTATCTGTCATATATTGATACTTAAAAAGGTTTTTGTTCAGGATTTTACTCATTCCTCAGTACAGCTAAACTCCTGTGGAGGTCTCTGCATGTGCAGCTGCATGAGAAATAAGTACGCCCTAAAATGTGGACCAAGCTTCCGTAAGGCATTATTAATTCAAGCAATCATTTGTATCCAAACACCAAAACAATGTACCAAATGATAAATGCATTAATTTAGAAATACTCAGTGCTCCTATATAAGATGAATTGTTCCTCTCTCTACAACTCTAATAAATTACATTTATTATATATTTTCAGTTTAAGAAATATCCTTTCTTTTTGTCACACTAGGCCTTCGATGCCTATGACTTATCCATAGTAATGCAAAATTTTTTTCTTTCTAGGCTTGCTCATTATAACTTTCCTGAAACTGCTGATCCCAGAGAATTTCCATTGATTCATTATACCGTGGAAAGAAAGCCCAAAGATATAAGCATAGAACAAAATATATAAGTTTTCAGATGAACAAATTGAAGTCTTACTGTGATGAAGTAGTTTAATATAACATTGCACTGTTTTACAATAGTGCCAGTGAGAACCAAATAAGGTCTACAAAATACATCCAAAAAGGTTGTACCGTAAGTGTTAACTTCCTCCACAGCTTTTAACAACATGCTGCAAAAACATCACAAAGCTTATAGTGGGTAAACAGTGGAAGTGAGAAAAATAATAATGCAAACGCCAGAGTGGCAAGTCTGGGAGCATGTTCCAGATTTCTTTAACAACAGAAAAAACTTCTAAACTACCTTGGGGTGCTCAGTGATGTGCTCTGAATAAGTGGAACTGTTAAAAGGTGGGCATGAATGCAAGTGGTTGCAACATAAAAGAGGAAGGATGAAAGGGTTCTCTGACATGGTCTCAAAGATTTCAAATTGTAATTCTGATTCTCATTTATATCCAGATAACCACATGGATGTGCCAGGATATTAAGGGATTTCTCAGCTGGTTTTTTTGTCTTGTTTTTTTCTCTGAATGTGGTGGTTCAAATAACAGTTTTAAAATGTGATGTGTATAGTTAGAAAGATGTAATCATTCAGATCTAGAAAAGAAGCATAATAATTAGTGATTCCCAAAGGGGTTGGCGATATTGGCAATAGGTAGGTTTCCTTGGCTTCTCTCCAGTGATACCCTCCCTCCCTCTCATTCCTTCCTTTTTTTAGTCTTCTAATGATTTACACTAGCAAAAATTGCTAGCAAAAAGAAGTAATTTGAAGAATTCATTTAGCAGTAACCCCCATCCTCCACCCAGGTAGGGGAAAAGGTAGTCATTAGAGGGATTATTTTTGTTCATAGTATTAAAATTGAACTTCGTCTTGGAAGATCTTCAGGTCTTGACTAATCCTGTACACTAAGAAAACTTTCTTCTCTTCCTATGCTGAGTACAATGAACACGGTTTTACTTTCTAAAAGGAAAAGAGACCACACAACAAAATGAACGTGCATCTCAAAGAGAGTATGTGAATATACAAGTGGGCAGGTGTGGAATTAGAAAAGAATTTTTATCTCACACTTATGGAGATTCTAGCATCATTCTAGCTCCTTTGAAATAGGATTTACTCCTGGGCAATAAATTCAGCTTTATATTTAATTTTTCAAGATACTTACAGCATCGTCACTACCATAATATTTGAGTGCAAATTTGGTTGGTATACTACAGCATACACTGTTCATTAATAATACTCTTTGTACATGTTGCAGCATAGACTCATTTGAAACAGTCTTACAGTGTTACTCTATTAATAAATTTGTTAATATCTCCTTTTTTCTCCTTGTATAATGTTGAGTTTTAGAACAGTAATTAATGTAAGGTACGTTTCTTTTCACAAAACCTAGCAAAACACAGTGTTAATATGTATTTAGCATCTTTTTTTTCAAATCCAAACTCTCCAGCTCTTTGTATCATCATATAGGTACACTAAGTCTTTTTGATACATCTAGTAATCACATACTAGTGGCAGGAACAGTCAAGATGTGAAATGAAAACAAAATTCCATTGTCCGTAATTTATTTTTAAATCAACGGGACAAGGCGTAAGGTGAGCTAGGTAAGTGGCAGTGCCTAGTTTCAATTAATTTCTTATAAAAATAGTTNTTCTCAGCTGGTTTTTTTGTCTTGTTTTTTTCTCTGAATGTGGTGGTTCAAATAACAGTTTTAAAATGTGATGTGTATAGTTAGAAAGATGTAATCATTCAGATCTAGAAAAGAAGCATAATAATTAGTGATTCCCAAAGGGGTTGGCGATATTGGCAATAGGTAGGTTTCCTTGGCTTCTCTCCAGTGATACCCTCCCTCCCTCTCATTCCTTCCTTTTTTTAGTCTTCTAATGATTTACACTAGCAAAAATTGCTAGCAAAAAGAAGTAATTTGAAGAATTCATTTAGCAGTAACCCCCATCCTCCACCCAGGTAGGGGAAAAGGTAGTCATTAGAGGGATTATTTTTGTTCATAGTATTAAAATTGAACTTCGTCTTGGAAGATCTTCAGGTCTTGACTAATCCTGTACACTAAGAAAACTTTCTTCTCTTCCTATGCTGAGTACAATGAACACGGTTTTACTTTCTAAAAGGAAAAGAGACCACACAACAAAATGAACGTGCATCTCAAAGAGAGTATGTGAATATACAAGTGGGCAGGTGTGGAATTAGAAAAGAATTTTTATCTCACACTTATGGAGATTCTAGCATCATTCTAGCTCCTTTGAAATAGGATTTACTCCTGGGCAATAAATTCAGCTTTATATTTAATTTTTCAAGATACTTACAGCATCGTCACTACCATAATATTTGAGTGCAAATTTGGTTGGTATACTACAGCATACACTGTTCATTAATAATACTCTTTGTACATGTTGCAGCATAGACTCATTTGAAACAGTCTTACAGTGTTACTCTATTAATAAATTTGTTAATATCTCCTTTTTTCTCCTTGTATAATGTTGAGTTTTAGAACAGTAATTAATGTAAGGTACGTTTCTTTTCACAAAACCTAGCAAAACACAGTGTTAATATGTATTTAGCATCTTTTTTTTCAAATCCAAACTCTCCAGCTCTTTGTATCATCATATAGGTACACTAAGTCTTTTTGATACATCTAGTAATCACATACTAGTGGCAGGAACAGTCAAGATGTGAAATGAAAACAAAATTCCATTGTCCGTAATTTATTTTTAAATCAACGGGACAAGGCGTAAGGTGAGCTAGGTAAGTGGCAGTGCCTAGTTTCAATTAATTTCTTATAAAAATAGTTTGATTTTTTTTTTTAAATCTCTTAGAACTGGATATTTACATTCATGATGTTCGCAAACTTCATTATTCCATCAGCATATTATATTTGCTTTCTTCTAAAAACAGAAACCAAAAACTGAATGAGGAACTGGCCTTTGGTTCCCCAGGTAAGGTATAAAATGACTCTAAAACATGTGTCTCAAAAATTTCAAAATGTAATTAAGTATTAATATGCAGCCTGTACAGAGCTCTAATATTGACTAATTCTCTCAAAGACACACCGACACTTTTCAACAATTAAGGCAGTCCAAAGAAAGACAAACAGAAAAATCATGGCTAGGCAATGGCAAATTACGTCGGCAGATATTATTCTGTCTGTTCAGTATATACAATATTCGCCTGAAGCTGTTAGCACTAAGAAACCTTATGGCATTGCTCCCCAGTGTCTTTCCCAATTTCTAAGGTAACTTATTTGCCTCTACAAAATTCCCCTGCAGTTCAGTGCATTAGTCCTCCTTACTTGATGTGATATACTGTTGTGTAATACCACACAGTTGGTCATAGAGATGCAATCAAGGCATCAATGTTTAAATATCTACCTACTGCTTATAATCAGTAGGTATAAAGGTTGAATAACATGCTGCACTTCAAATTCAGAATTTAACCCCTTACTGAAACAATGAAACTGCTGTTATTATTTAATGAGTTTGTCAGCCTACTTGGGATGGCCCAGATTTTGAGAACACTTAGAAGTAAACAGTCTCTTCTGCAAGTGCTATAAAGCATATACTCCCACTCCTGCTGCAGCAAAGAGTAGCAGAAGCAAGGACTGAAGAACTAGCTATGCCAGTTTCATGCAAAGGCAATCCCCACAAATCTCTTCCATTCACTTTCCCACATCCTTTCTACTGGCAGAATACAACAATTTGGAAAGAAATGGTGATCAAGATGTAGTTCAGTCATTAAAATATCTATGTTACAAACCACTTGCTGCAAAATATACAAATCATATTCAACCTAAGCAGAACACTTCTTTGATGCAAGTATTCATAAAGTATCCATTTGCTTTTATTATTTTATTATATTATATTTTATATACTTTTATTGTTACTCCTTATTAAAACTGTTTCTTACTGAAACACAGTAAGAATATAATTTTATATTTAAGTACAGGAAAGATTTACAAGAGTGTTTTTCTTCGAGACGTAAGACTAAAGTGTATTAACTGTTATTTTCCTTCTCACTCAAAGCTAATTAATACTTGGGAAAAAAAAACAACAAAAAAACCAACAACAACAGCTACAGAACAGACTCAAAACCACTTTCTAAAAGCCTAAAGAAAGAAAGTAAACCCAGGAGACACACCTCAGATAGAAATGTACATCATAATAGCCTAAAATGAATCCAATATTGTTTCATTGGGTCTTATGTTGCAGTGTTTTTCTCATTGTGCTGAGGTTTAAGATTGTACCTCACTGTATTAAGCCCATTGTATTGGTATTCTTGCCAGAAGCTGATGCAAAGCAGGTGGTAAAAGCATCTCCAGAATTGCAGTGATGTTTGCTAAGCACTCTCAGACCCATCCCAGGGTATTTTTCAGTCCTGAACAGAGCACTGGTTTGGCTGAATCACCACATGTAACAGGAGAGAGGAATGGGTAACGGCTGTTCCCTTTGTCATTGGGAAATAATCATTACACAGGTATGACATCAGCAATCAACAGCTGGTCAATACGAGCAATGGGGAAGCTGACTGCTCTATGATACGTAGAGGCAACAAATAAACATTTCTGCCATGAATGGAGGATCTTGGTACAGAGAGACTTTATATCTGCTTGTCTGATCCTTTTGTTTTTACTCAAGCAAGCACGTTTTACTCAAGTGACTGCTCCAGTGTAAGTCTGCAGGATCGTGTAGTTTGAAGTAATAAGAGCTTTCCCACTAACCCCAGTAAGGCCAAAAGTTGACTGTCATGTGCAGGGTTGGATTTTTTGTTCTCATTTGGGTTTTTTGTTTTGATTTTTCCTATTGCAAACAAACCAAAAATCTGGAGGAAAGCTTCTATCACATAGTCTAAAGTCATTAAATGTAACTGAGAACACTCTGGCATTGGCGCTTTGGTGGTGTGTGGCCTAGAATGCAGAGACTAAAATGGGCATTCGAGAATTATCCATGTCTCATGGAAAAAGGTAAAAATGTGTTTATATGGAACACCAACATTTTTTGAGAGACCAATATTTTACTAACTGAAGTATCAGCCTAATTAAACTTAACACCACCAGTTTTACACCAGTTGCTAATTGAATGCAGATTTGAGAGAAGTGCTGTTATATTTCATCCTGAGACATTGGGATACATCTAGGGAAGCATTAGTAATTTTTTAAAAAAATGCATCTACATTTTCATGCCACCATTTAAGTATTCCCTTAACATTTTTTCTACAGGCACATGTATATGGTGCAGAGAAAAAAACATTCATGTTATTTACTCATGTTATCTGCATCCTTAAGACCGCGATGACTGACTTAATATTCATTCTTACATATCACATTTCACCAAAAAACTTTTGCACTTTGTGTTATTTGAATTTTGACATTTGAGACAGCTAGAAAGAATAAACCTAATGACACACAGGCCTCAAAAGAGCAGTCAAACACCTATTTGTCAGGTTTTTATCAGGCAAGAACTAAAATATGATAGCTACCAGACCATCACAGAATGCCTGAATACCTGACTCAGAAGACTTCCGTGATAAGCACTGAGACGGGGGTAGGGGTGGTAAAAAAATTGAAGACCCTTTTCAAACAGCCATCAACTGCATTTTTTTATATTTTTAGAAATTCTGCTGCTCACAAGAGCTTCCAGTCAACAGATCACAGAAAAGACACAACGATTTTTCCTCCAGAATTCTGAAGGAGATGTCACAGACCCACATTTGCCACCCCTGAGTTCCAGTCTGCAGGACCGCAGTTACGAGTTCACGAATGTTGCTTCCAGTTCCCCACATCCCAGTTCCCTGTTGGGAACTGAGCAGTAAAGATTAGCTGGAGAATTATGTAGCAGAAAAGCTCCAAGTCCTCTGGAATCAAGGGACACACACATTAATCAGCATCACAAATTACTGCAGTACTTCATGCAGTGATTGATCTAAACAATACTGAAACGATTAAAAGAAAATCTTTGATTTTTAGGAATAGTAACATTCTTTCTAACGCTTATAAAATACCTTATTTCGCACACACCCTACATCAGATAACGCCTTCAGGGTGAGATCTGATATTCCTTATATCAGCTTGCAAAGCAAGAATTGTCTTGAAAGGATTTAACTCTTTCTAAATCAAAGTTCATTATTTTACTCTTACATCCCCCTGCTTTTTGTTTTCCCATAAACACTATAATGCCAAAAAAAGCTTACCCGCCTTATCCTTTTAGTTTATTCCAGGAGGACATACCATGCTTTGCTTGGATGGCATGTGGCTGAATATTTTAAGAATATTCTATTGTTACAGTCAAATCTTTCAGATTCTAGAGATGATAGGAAATGGCATTACATCTAGGTTCTATGTCTTATAATCATTCTGTTATCTCATACCCTTAACTGTCCTAAATATATAACGTGTGCTAGAATTGAAGCCAATCCAGAATGGTGAATTGGCATAAACTATTGCCAGTCAGATAACAGTAAGAGAAGGAGAATAAATTGGAAAGAAAAATCTCATTTGTTATAAATAGAAATGCAATAACCTAAGCTAAGAATTGTTGGGTGAAAAAAAACCCTTAATTTTCACAGATGTGAATAACAAAAGCTCACGTGCTACAGCCCTCAATCTGTCTCAATGGACGCAGCATTCATAGGCCTGTGGCAACCGAAGTCATGTCATATGCGTCACTGAATGGTTTGGCCTACAATAATCTTAATTTATATCTTTTTTTACTTCCATCTTGTTTTGGAGAGTGGTAAGTATGGAACATGTGGGAGGATGCAGGGTTTGTTTGGGTTTTGGGTTTTTTTGATAGGTAGGCATTTTAGAGGTAAACACTAACAGAACAGAAACACATTAGCAGCATTAAAACCTAAAATCATTAGATTTCAGGAATAGACAAATTTCTAATATTAATTAGGATATGATCAATACAGCAGTTCTTGGTGTGAAGTTTTTTCATTTTTACATGTACATAACTATGTGTCTTATATTTTTTAGATGAGCATATAAGTATCCATTTCTGTTTTAGACAAAATAACTGTATAACCTTTATAATCTTTTAAAAATTAGTGACAAAAACCATATAAATTTGATGTATTTTAGTGAAATAACCCAGGGACAATAAATGCAACGTGTTTAATTTTAAACCTATCTCAAAACATTTAAGAAATTAAAAAAAGCTGTTCAGGTACAGGTTTCTATCAAAAAATGTCTGATAGCTATCTGCTCGGGGGGTGTTAGATCAGGTACCTCCATTCATCAGTCTATAAGAAAACTGACTGGGACACCTCTAGCCTTTTATCCAGACATGTTTCTGGTTGAGGTCTTCAGGCACAAAGGCATAGTTCCAGGAAGCGTGACTGTACAATATGCTGCTGGGCCTTTTGCTGCTTTCTCCAATATTATGTTAGACACCTAAAAAGAATCCTAATTAAACATTTTTGCAACAGATTTTGCTCACCCTTTCCTCTTTTTTAGAGTATTTCCCTTAGAGTCTCTTCTGATTCTTGACTCTTTCTACTCGTCTTCTGTCTCAGAGCAAAAGCACCTCCTTTTGAATGGCCTTTGCCCACTAAGGGCAGCAGCAGCAGCCAGGAGGACTCAGACACTTTGCTGTCATCGGGCAATTTCTCCCTAGGGACACCCCTAACAGAAATCCCCATTTAAGCTGCTCTTGCCAATTTTTTCCTTCTCTTTATGCAAGTACTTCAGGCAGGCATGAACAGTTTTGGAGATACTGAGCAATACAGAGACAATTCCTGTTCTTTTTATCTCTAGATTTCAACAGAATTTGCACTCTCACAAAAGCCGTTCATCTTTAGGATCATACTGATGGATAGGTGAAACTGATGGATGCCCACCAAGTTTGAAAAATGCATTGACATTGGCATCTTTTAGATTATTCAAAGGCTTAATTTACAGAAATGTAAGTATGTATAAAGACTTTGCAAGCATCTCCTCAAACATATTTAGTCACATATATATATATAATCTGCAGTAAGCAAAAAAGCCACAGACAGAGCCTTAGACATGTCAATAAACAGCAGAATAAACTAGAATTATTCTAGTTTACCTTATCTGAAAGTTTTGTCTCAGCTATGTTGTTCTAGGTTTTTAGCAATTTTTTTCCCCACAGTCAGCAGAGGGCGTTGTTCACTCAGTGTGCAAGCAAGAAAGTTCATGTTTGTGAATGAGACTGCTTCCAAGCTTTCTCTGTCCCATGTTAGGCACTGATTGTCATTGTTTTATTATGATCATATTTAATAGTAAGCACCTATGTATTAGGTTTTTACAAAAAGCTCTGAATAGTATTTTTTTTTAATATGTACCTTTGTATCATGACTTTCATACCCATTTTACAGACAAGAGGCATATATATTGGGAAAATTGTCCAAAATCACAATTAGTCAGTTAAATAATCCTGTTATGAGTTCTTCCTCATATAAGGTCACAATACAAGGACTTGACAGTTCCCTATTAGACAGATACTTACCACATCAGTGTAAGATATGCTATATTAACAATGGATTGCATAAGCATAAATAGTGGCAAAATGAAAATATTTCTTTCATGGTGTAAGCAAGAAAAGAAAAGCAGCTCTCTTCCACAGCCTGAATATGTTTGCTTGGTAAACCATTTTCAGTCCCTCACATTCGTTTTCTCTGTATAGCAGCAGCAAAACATGCTGCCTGAATCATGGTAAGACACAGCTGTTCCCATGGACTGTCCCACAAGGCTCTTTCTGCCTCTGTTCAATGTTTTCATTTAATTAGGTGCCCTTAGTTATTCCACAAGCACCATCATCTGCTTTTCACCAGCAGCCCCAAGCCTAAATCACATTTTTATGTGCAGAACCCAGTTTTGCAGCTTCAATGAATGATCAGTTTCAAGCAGGCTACACTGTTCCATTTAAATTTTAAACTGTCTTGTGAAATGTTGCCCAATACTGAGGGCCTGACTTGTTAGAAATTATACCTAATTATACCTTCCTCTGCTGAGATGCAAAGCAAAATTGACATTTTAGAAAAAAACTCTCTCCAAAGTCCATTTCCAGAAAGAAAAGAAAGCCAGTTATTCAACCAACTGTCTTTAAAAGGTGCTTAGTAAACAGCCTGTCTTTCCTCAGAGATATTCTGACCAATAAGTATGTCAACAGAATGAAAGGCAATGTTTTCGGAAAGTACTTTCGGAAAGTTGCTTCCTTTTTTTTTTGTATTAAACACTGGGAAAAATATCACTGTGATATTTTCTGCAGAATATGTAAAAAGAATATGAAGTCTGCTCCTTTGAATGACATTCTGTCAGGGAAAAGAGAACTGAAGCAAATCCTGTGAGTACACAGAAGATCAGCAGGTGCAGTTTGGGTGACTGGGCCTCTAGCAGTTTTTACAAGAATGTAGTTTCATGATAGCTATAATTTGTGATTGAAGCTGGGTACATTCGCTATTGTAACCACATCCTAGTGACCAGTCCTAAGAGAGTTCTTGGGAAATTAATATTAATCACTACAGCAGATGCTTAAGGTCGAGATAATAACCCAAAAATCTCCCTGAAAGCAAGAAGCCAAACAGTCCCAGCAAACTGAGAACGAGAGAGCACAAGGCTACCTCTGAATACATTGAGCCACCACCAGTGCCTAAAGCTCAACAGAATTTGTTGAGTTTCTGAAGCAGGTTATAAGGGCAATAGCCACCTTTGTTCCTAGGTGGCACAACTGCAGACTTCACGCTATAAACGCCAGAACTTTCAAGGTCGCTAGTTCTTTTTGTTTGCTTGTTTTTTCCTTCCTCCTTTGTGCCATTCCAGTAAGAATTCACAATATGGAATGATCTGGACTCCTAAGCTAATTGTTTTAAATTAATTGCTGAAATGGTACTATAAGCACTTCAGCAGAAGTGATGACACATATAACGCAAGTTAACTACCAGGTTTTCAGTCATATTTTTGCTCTGAAGCACTGCTGACTTTTGGACTAAATTTTTTTGAACCAAGCTGATGTATAACATGATGACTTTGGTTGCCGAAGGACATGTCAGTAGCTATTAAATACATTTAGATACAGATATATTAAATCTCTTCCATTTAGTTGCATAAATGCCAGGAAACAAAGGAGAAGACTAAATGATAGTCATTGCTCTCTTTCTGTGAAATACGCATAGAGAGCGCATGAATCCCTCAGATTTGTCTCCCCTCCATTTTCCAACTATCCTTCCAAGCACTACCTTTATAAGGAGATTCCAGGACACTGAGCAATGTCGATAAGCTAAACTCTTGTCCAGACCTAGCTTTCAGGAGCACAGGATCACAACAGAGCTGCTTCCCAGGCAACACCATGCTGGCATCTTTTCTATAACAGACATGTTCCACTGTTTGCAGAGTTGGATGATGGATGGCTTTATTACAAAAAATATGGGAAAGGGAAATAACTGAGCAGTACAAACAATTGTGTTCCACCTAGTACTTGTTTTTGAGCATCAGACTGTACCACCATTGATCAGGTCATTTGCTCAATAGCTGATTAGTGCATGGATATTTGGGGATTGCCATATACAAAGAAAAAAGCAGACCAGTGAAGTAATAACAGAAATTGCATGAAAAGAAGCAACTGGTGGTAGTGGCATGTGAAAGAACACTCAGAGAACACCAAGATGGCACAGAATATTCAACATTATGAAACAGTTTATTGAGAAACATCAAACTACACATGCTGCAATTTATGCAGTGTGCTCATACCACTGAAGCTGTCATTTTCATTCCCTAGCAGTTCTTGCATATCGCTTTTGTTTAGACAAACTCTTCAGAATATACAATGTCTCTTTTTTAGATATTATTGGCAATACAATGGATTCTAATTTTGACAGCATCCGCTA
>VYZM01000197.1:300463-324258 GCA_013398915.1 Dromas ardeola | reverse complement strand
ACTTATCAGGTGTGATCATGTCACCATCCCTTGGCTAATGCAGGAGCCTCCTAACAGCCCATTTCCAGGTTAATTATGAAATAAGGAAGGTCCTTTATCTCAGCCTTAGGGCTGTGGAAACTCCCAAGTCTAAGCTTTAATAGAAACCAGCATGATGGATAGATATAGGGTTTGATTATTACACTGAGAAGAACTTATTAACCAAAACAGATGACAAACTTCCAGTAATAGTGAAATTTGATGTTCAACAGTATGTGGGATGTATTTTGATATCTTCAAAAACTGAAGTCTGTGAATCATAATATACTGGAATGTGTCCTGGGGCATGCTTCTGAAGTGGGAGAAACTATCTGTCATTTAGCTGTCTGATCAAGAAAATGGTCCCTTTATTAAGAATTAAACCATTAAGTCAACTTCCTGTGGTGACCATGTTTTATTCCCATAATTACCAAGACAATCTTGTGCCACAGAAATAATGAAGTTGCTAAGTTAGGATCGGTATCCCAAAAAACACTGGAAAAAGAGGAAAAGTATAAAAAAATACCATATAAGAGGGAAAATAGAAAAAGTTTATATTTTAAAGCTAAGTATTTTCTTTAATGCTGAGTAGACATAGACCTAGTTTTTCAAAGTCAGTATTTCCGCTACTGATTAGTGAATCTTGGTACCTATCTTAAGATAATGAAAAAGGGTGTATTTTTTAGAGAGAGAGATAAAAATCAAGACAATTTAGAATGTCTCTTATTGGTCAGCTAACAGCTGAAGTGTCAAAAACTTACTTGGTGTTTGAACATTTTATCTAAGCTGAATTTACTCAGGCTTGAACTCATTATATTTTCTAACAAATTAGGGTAGCTGTCATAGCAATTCTAACACTGTGTTCTGTACTAATGTTCCCTTTCTGTAGACACTCCACAAGCATGTAAACTTTACTTGTGAAAAAAAAAAGACAAGAACCTTTGAATATATGTGGATATATCTGTACTTTCCCCTTCATTTCTTACCAATTCCTAATACATATGCTCTGACATTCATGGCCCACATTTTTTAAGCTGTTATTCTCTGCTTTTATTTGGTTTGGGTTTGTTTTTAATGAGGTGAACTTTGCACAGCCCAACTCTAGCTCCTATAAAATCTGTGTCTTAAATGGCCAGATTTAGTGATTTTTTATGGAAAAAAAAAAGGCTTACATACTAACCACACAGCTGTACTTGGAAACAGATGTTTTACCCCCTTTAAACTGAACTAATGAGGACAGGAATATGGAACAAATAGGTCAGGAAAATTTCTATCTAGATTTTGAATTTGGAATTATGGAAACAGCACAGAAAAAAATGGTGCTTCCACATAAGGGGAGGGGAGAAGGATGGTAATTGCACTGATGATGAAAATTTGCACTGCTACACTATCTTCAAGGCACTTCCACGTCACAGCCGCATTCATCCCAATGTCAGTTTTATCCACTTAACTCACACGAGTATCCCATAGAGAGCAGGCCAGATCCTCAGTTTACATGAACTGCCCCAACTCTATTCAAATTAATCTATTTACAGAAGTCCAGGATTTGGCTTTGTGTCTCCTTTGCATTTAGCAGGTGTGAATGGACTCTAAATCACTTCTTTCAAGACTTCTGTACAACATAAAGTAGACCAATTATTTAGGATCAGATGCTGTGAAAACCGTAATTTCTGATAGAAATCCGACTAACCATGAAAAATTTTTAAACTAAGCTGGCCCATCAGTGTCTTCTTAAAATATAAAGTATCTTCTGCTGCTAGTTTGGAAATAGATAAAGTTTTTAGGACCGTTGCTTCTCTGCCCAGTCTTGCTGCCATCAAAATCACTGGGAGCATTGCCATAACTTCAGAGAGAGGACAAATAAGACCTTTGCAGTCATGATTTGGCGCTCACACTGGAAAAATGCATTACTGATGGCTTTCTATAGAAAAGATGCATCAGGTTTTCCGCCTGATTCCTAGCTTAAGCTTCTTTAAAAAATTATTCTTGATTTGTCTTTATATGCTCTTCTATATGCTATCAGTATGCTCCCTTGTGGTATAGAATGGGTCCCTTGCACTAAGCCACAGCAGCAAAAAAGAATCTTCTGCTGTATAAGGCTTTGTGAGACACAGTCATTACATGCAGAGGAAACTAGGTTTAGTGGGGCCCTAGCTCCCCTGGGGACTACCATAATATAAATTATTAATAATAAAAATAAACATTGGCTAGATTGAACTTCTCTTCATTCCCTCAGAGCTTATTTTTGTGACGGAATTAGCTAAATAAAGGCCACTTGAAAGAATGCTTAATTGCAAACTATCCAAACAAAACAAAATGGAACTAATTGGTTCTTAAATATTAAACATTCAAAAGAGGATGGCTTTGGAAACAGCCGAAAGACTAATGTATATTAGGATACACATGGTGAAGCGAGCAGTTAAGCAAAATGCAGTCTAAACTGGACTACATTTACTTTTAAACCAGATATTCAAGTTTTGTCAGTCTGGTTTTGCTTAGCTTTGGCTTATTTCACGCATAAACAGAATTACAGGAATACTGTTTTGAAAATTATAAAATCAGAAGAGTCAAACTGGTGTACTGACTTCTGGACATAGTTTGCCCAGGAACGACTACAAAATCTACAATGGTTATTACTACATGGAATGCCCCTTAAACCTATTTCAGCCTAAAAACAGTATCTTAGCAAGGACTACTGTTTCAAGTGATTTTTTTTCTAAAGCAGTTATTTTCCTGAAAGTTGAGTAGGGAGAGCTTACACAAACAGTTCTGACAACACATCTCTAAAGGACAGTAGTGATGCCTTCCATCAGAGTAACTGATTGCAGATCTGCCTTGGCCTTTATAAACTTCCTTTCTTCAGCCCTGTGTTTTTGTTACTGCTGCTTAATTCAAATATTTCACAGTCGGCAAATGGAAAGAATCTGTTTGGCCATGTAAAAACTCCCTTTTCATATTCATTAAAGGTTAAAACAGTTGCCACACTTATTTCTTAAATCAGAAGTATTTCTAGCAAGACTGGAAAACGATGTCTCTGATGTGATTGAAATTTGTAAACAAGAAAAAAATTTCTACATTAGATAGGAGGAAGAAGTAGATAAGTTATAACCAAAATCACATAGTAAAAACAATTTTAGAAATTAATTAGTGGTAGAAGAATTTTTTCTTTGGAGGACCACTGTGTGCTGTGACAAGAAATCAGACTAGTGGTAAACCATTGAAAGTGCACTGCCTAATGAGCCACATGTTTACTTTCCCAGCTATCAATAACTGACATTAACAAGACTTCTGCCAGAGATAACAAATTCCTGGAAATGTCAGGCTCTTCTACATCACCCAGCCCAAGCGCAAGAAAGCTACTCACTGCAAAAAAAAAAAAGGCAGACATAACTGGAAGTGCTAAGCAAAAGTTGCTCAGCAGGATCAGTTGAGAACAAACCACTTCAGCATTTAGGCCAAAAGCTAATCTAATTTTAAGGTCCCTTGAAATGTTATGAATATCATCAACAAACACGGCAAGAGTCACTCATGAAAATCCGTTCAGTTTTGTGCACCAAAAAATCCATCAGCTCTGTCTTAAACTTCTTCAAAGACTGCGAACCCAACTGTTTGTTCCCTGAGGACTCAAAGCTTTTACTGCAACTAGCAGTCACATCTGCTTAGTGTTTCATATTTTTCAGCATCACAAGGAGTTTTTCTTAGACCTTAGACTGGTTTACTCAGCATCTATGTGTAAGTACAACAACAAAACTCAGACAGAAGAGATAACTTCTGAGGCCTTCTGCCAATTTGTTTCTGCCTCTTTCCCCAAAAGACACAGACAATCCTGGCAAAAGGAGCATTCTTATATGAGTATTTTGCCAGCATAGCTAAATCTTTATGGGTTTCATTTTTTTAACATTCCTCTTGGCACTCACAGCTGTGTCAGAAACTTTGTAACAGAGATCTATAGAGCTACACAAGAAAGTTTTGTTGTTTTAATACATCTAGTATAGTTTTGAATGATGCTAGTATTCTGCAGATAATGTAAAAAAATCCTTCAATGTGACCATCTTCTGTGTATCTATACTACCAGCACCTCACTGCTATCAGAATATTAGTATTCTTTACTATAAAAGTTTTCCTAGAATGAATGGAGCAACGTGGCAAGCCTGTGCTTTCTATCAGCATAGTTAAAACTATCCCTCAGACCTAAAACAATTAGTACTGACAGATGCAAAAGTTTACTGTGCACTCTAACTACTCCTATACTTGCATCTTTTGCTGATTCAGCCATGTTGGTAAAAGAAACCATTTTTCACAGTCCTTACCCAGTTTAGCTGAGGGTAGGAATCTGTAATATAGACAGGGACTTAATAGCCATAGAGAGGGGCTTATTACTTGTGTCTCTTTAGATACTACAAGGACTTTGCTAGTACAGAGGTACTGCTATAAAGAATAAATTGTATTAGCATACAACACTGCCATATCAATATAGCTGCAGAAGCTTGTAATGTCATACGTCTACATCATTTTAAAAAAACCCTCAACTGAGGCAAAATTATATCAGTACTACATTTAAGCACAGAACAAAGGTTAGTATGGCTACATGGCAAGTGTAGAACACTTCTCTGTTTATAAAAAAATCTGTGGGCAAGTCCTTCATGCCTCATAAAACAAAGCTTATTTTTGTGTTTTAAATTGACTTAGTCTATGTTACCCAGACTCTATTACTTACCTATGAGCCAATTATAATAGAGAGCACTCTTGCAGAACAGGATCGTACCACTTGACAAAACTGGGCCCCCAGTAAAAAAGTTCTCTTAGTTCCCTTTCAACATGGAAGGAGTGAATTGTAATGCTAACACACACGCTGACTCATGACTGTGAAGAAGAAGGTCTTTTATCCAAGACCACCGAGCAAAAGACTCAAAGTATCCATCAGTTCACTGTCCATGCTGATCCTTACTTCATCAGCTCCTATTGTCCTAATAGAACGAGGAGAAAAAACAGTCACCTTCAGAATGTGGTATATAGGGAAATGATCGACAAGTTTGCATTAAGTTATAGTTATTAGAGCTGCAGAGAGAACTAACACAAAAAAATGGATGGCCAAATGCATAGTCCATATTCGCACAGCTGTTGCTTGATCAATAATTTAAGGAGTCCTGGTAATGGATGAGATCACCAGCAAAGAATTTTAAATTTCAGGACAACACATAGGCAAAACAGTTAAATATCACAGGATTGTGATGACTCCAGTGATATCAAAGGCACTACGTGTGTACTGATCTGCTTTTTTGGCATCAGACAGGCACGATTTGTGAAAGATATAATCATCACGCATCTTGCCAGATGAGACTGAGATGATGGCAACAGTGTCCAGAATGCTGAAGGTGCTATAAGCACAACAGCGATAATGCCTTCCCATTAATGAGGAGCCATGCCTGGCTGGAGAGGCAGCAGATAGAACAGTATGTCCCTGTGATGTTCTGTGTCCCCTGGCAGTTTTCCCACACTTGCAATATGACCCTCCAACCATCAGTGCATGGATCATTGATCTTATGAACTCACATTTGTGATCCTCTACAGAACTGTCATTGAGAATGTACAGCCCAGAGAATTTACTGGCAGAAAACCACTCTTGGGTGATCTTCAAAATTCAGAAATGGCCATTCAGATACAAAATATACATGTTGACAAGTGATTCCAACAATATACTAATTCACATCCAGAATTAAATCCAGATCCTGACACAGTTACAGCAGCAATGGCAGACAGTGCATTCCATGTTATAATAGAAAAATGGTGTTTTGCTCCATATGCCTTGGCTTACTCAAGAGAGATATTTTACAATAAGCTACAGTTTTACTGTATTGTAAAGATAATCTGACAATTACAGGTCAAAGTATACTTGCTTATTGCTTTAAATGAAACTAAAAGCAATCATTCATACACATACAGGGGAAAGATTCATCATGTATTACGACAGCTGGAGAAAACAAGCTAGGCTGGGTAGACGCAGAAATTACGTCTGGACTGGAGATCTTACCAGAAGATGCAGTATATGTTCTCATCCAAAGCCTTCTCCTGCAGAGCACATACTCCTTAGACTTGTGGCTTTGTTCTTGAAGAACCCAAGCTCAAGAAATTTTGAGACACTTTGCACTGCTACTTGCTTGTTTTGCACTTCTGGTGTTTGTTTGCAGGCAGCTGGGATGCCTGCACTGATTTTCTAAGGTTATTTAAATTCTTCTTTATTTGTTAACAAATTATGTTGGTTGCACAACACATCGGCATCTGAACACTTCAGGAAAAGGGAGGGGCACAACTCAGCCTCAGTGGAATTAGGAACAAGATCGAACGACTTCAGCAGAGTTACACAAAGGATAGCTCTATTGTTTCAGTGGGAGTTGTGGTTAATTAAAGTAGTATTTCCCGTCAGCTTTCTACATGCAGGACTCTCTTCAAAGTTGTCATTACCTTCAAGATCACTGTGTGGGCTTCCATTTCAGACAATGAATAACAAAAGCCTTGTAACAGAATTTCATAAAGCCTGGGCATATACTATTGTCCTAAAAGCATGAAAAAAGGCAAACAACAAACATACAGCGATGATGAAGCTGTGATGTTACTGCTAGAATTAAACTGATGCAACTGATGCATTTTTAGACATGATCCATCCATTTTAACTGCAATTTTGTGTTATTGTCCATTGTAAAAAACAGGTAACTAATTTGCTACAAATCAGTTATCTTCAAAATTTTAAAAAAGCTTGTGAACTTTCTGTATATATCAATTAGTAGACACATTTTCACACACAGTTACCCAATATGTACACTCTATTGTAATAATTGCACAAACAGCTGCACATGCATTTGGAATACCTCTGTGTGTCAAATGTTTTGGAAAAACCTGGGCCTACTATTTTAACTTTACAGATCTCATCAAACAAAATCCTTCCTTGTAATCCAGAGAAACCTTCTAAATTCTTTTTGTAAAATCTCAATTACCTAATGTAATACTTGCAGAAATTCAGTGCATAGATAAACTGAAGGTTATTTACATTGTGTTTTGTCTGCACTAGTAGAAATATAAACCTATTCATGCTAACACTAAAGCAGTAAACACTAAGATTTTAAAGTACACTGAGGTCTTTGAATTGCCTCCCTGTTTGTTTATTTGTTGAGTCCCAGTATTGGAGAATGCTTTTCTCCTCCTCAAGTCTGTGGCAATTTAAATAATAAAAGAGAGGTTATGTAAGTGCAAAGAATTATGGAAAAAATGTAAGTGGAAAGTACATATTTTTAAAATGCACTTGAATAACTCAAATGCAGCTGAACTCACATTATTCAGACTTTCCAGTCTTATTCAATACTGGATTGAAACCAAACACAAGAAATTTCAGGCCCAAAGGACATTTTTAAGAAAATTATAAGTGCCTATATTTCTAGTTTTCAGTGTCTGTCTGGGAAAGCTCTACCGCCTAAAGAAAGACTAACCTATCTCTCATGGGATCAAACAAAAGGGATGTGAACTAATTAAGGGGACGTTTGGATCAACTTGCAAACTTAAGGACTGATTCAGGCCCAAAGAGCACCCAAACCAGAAACCTGCATGCAAATAACTGTGGTCTTCTAGTGAAATATGGATGCAGATTCGGATCCAAATTTTACACTGAAAGTTTATTTCTAACCTGTGCAGACACAAGCTATGGGCCCAGCTCTGCATTCCTTCCACACCCAGAACTGGAGTTCTGCCTGAATAAGGAATGCAAAAGAGAATTAATTTCTTATCTTTATGGCAGATCTTGTTTGGTGATGTACATGCCTGTGAACCTGCCAAAACTCAAATGTGTGACATGGCATGCAATATAATTCCAAAACTGACAAATTTCAAAAGATTACTCTTGTAGGGCACTTAAAATAAGGTCAAACTATTTTCATGAGCAGAAGTAACTGTTCTTAAATCTAGTATACCTGGATATATTCCGATACTTCTGTTATAAACAATTTTTATCAATGAAAAAGTGAAGATCCCAGATTTCAATTAAAAAAATAGTAACAAAGGGAATAAATTATACCTATCCAAACTGAGGGGCATATGAGGATATGTTAAGTAGAGTATTCTGTGTCAACAATCCTGAGAAAAAGAAATGCTAGCTAAAATCAAGGGCTTTGGCTGCTTTAAGGCTTCCCAGGCAAGATTAAATCAAAATATTTCCTATACACATTCCCTCTTTTCATCAGCATGTCAATTGTAGTAAGCAAGAATGTGCTATTAATTCTCAGCATCAAAATCTGTGATAATTTTATATAGTCAAATGTTTTCTTACTTTCACAGAAACAACTATTAGTGGAAATATTTTTCCAAAGCATGTTGCAAGTGGAGCTAAGTAAATCAGCTAGCACACTGCACACTTTTCAAGGAAAAAGTTTCTAAAAATGAGTCAGGATTTAATAAAAAATGTCTCTGAGGTACGTAACTCATGCCCATAATAGAATATTTTCCAATTTTCAACCCTGTGCAGAGAATTTTAAAACGCTAACAGATGTATGAAACAAAAAAGCAAAATTCTCCCTTACTCTCTCCTGTGAGCACGTATAACACACATAGAAACTAATGAGAGGCTCTAAAACATGAATACTGCTTCTACATTTTCCACTAGAAAGACAATTTTCTTGCAATTCCTTCTCCCTTTAAATTGTTTCTGTGGCAACACATCTGGTGCTATAATTCTGGGCCAGAACATTAACTATCCTGAAAGAAGAAAGTTATGTTGTTGTTCTGGCCTGCAAGAATGTGAAGCAGAGAGAGATCTGCAAACACATGTAATCAGAAAACCCTTTTTGCCTTCATAGGTCCATAGAATATTACCTACCGATACTTGTGCATAGCTTAAAATTACAAGTTTAAAAATGTTTCTACAATGGTTAGAGAAAACTCTTGTGGTGAGCATACACTCTGTGAGCCAGCTTTTTTAAAACAAAATGACGAGTGCTTTGTTACCATTGTTCCTACCACACGAAATCAGTGAGGAAACTATTCAGCTAAGAGGAACAAGGTTCATTCCCTAATCATAAATATAACTCCTCCTACATAATGGAAAAAGATTGATATTGATTTCTTATCATCTCCCCAGTACTATGTAAACATTACTGTATTATCACCGTATTACAGATGAAATATGTCAGGAGCAAATAAGGTCAAAATGTCTGAAGTGTCTGTTAAATTCGGACGTCCCTACTATTAGATACCCACACTGAAACATGCAGCCCATGGCTCTCTGACTTCTTGAGGACCAATAGATTTTACTGGATTTACTTGAAATTACAGGAATTTACTGGCGCTTAATGTAAGTCTTTGACATCCACACTTTAGCACGCCAGCATTCTCAGAATTTGTAGTCTGAACAATTAAGATGTAGAGAAAGGAAAGAAAAAGAATAAAAGCTTACAGCCCCAATTCAGTTTGCTAAATTAACAAGTGAACGTTTTTTTTAATCCCTAATAATCCTGACAAGTCAGTCTGAAATCTTCAAGTCATACTATATCACTATAATCCAAAGAAAGTTATTGTGGGCATTTTACAGTGCAACTGAGATTGACACCTCAAGATATAAACTCAACCGTGGATTAATGATACGTGGGCCAGAGCAATTTGCAAGGGCTACTGCGTTCACTTAACTTAGCCTGGAGTGGCCAGAGTTAAAAAAATAATGAAAATGGATTTTTGCTACTCCATCAAGCATATCAGGGATTAATTCACGGAAAGAACATATCTGATGAATAACAAAGTATCACTGACACAGTTACGTTTCCAATAATAATTGCATTTTAAGTTCCCCATAGAACAATTTATTATTTAATTTGAAACAGCTAAATTCAAATCTAGATCAGTTACATATAAATAGGTTTGCTAACTACACTTACAGTATTGTCTGTATTAGTGACAAAGAAGATCATCTTGGTGTTCTGACCCTCTAAATTACTAATTATTAAATGCATTGATTGGCTGAAAACCAAGTTATTTCCCTAAAAAGTTGAATTGAATAAAAATTATGGTTTTCAGACATTCTGCCTTAGAAGGCATACTGGTTTAAAGCAATCTGTGCTCAGGGAGAATAAACTGGCAACAGAAATGGAAAAGTTTTAAAAAGTGGATAAAAAATGGTATTTCACAAATATGTCTTGTACTATTGGAGGTGCCATCTTATGATTAGAATTAAACCCAGGACCCTGAGCACCTCTAGTCATTAAAGGCCAGCTGATGTCCTTTGCAAGACTTGCTGTCTCTGTAATTTTGGATTGTCACCAGCCAATCACCTTCCAAAATCCAGTTCTGGCCAATAACAGTCTGGATAATTCAAGTCTGTCTGTTCCTTTCAGCCTTTTGGCTAAGATCGAGTGCATATATTTAACTAATATTAAACCTACTATTTTACATAAAATATCTCCTTCACTTCCAGTCTAGCCTTTCTATTTATTCTATTTATTCTTGTATAACTTTCTACACACAGAACCTCCGTTTTGTCCTGGGGCACTATAACTCCATGTTATCACTCCTCAAACCCCTGAGAAACAGACACATTAAAATCATAACTTTTCCCTTCCCGTAGACTGAGTCTGGTTTCCCTTTCCAGCTATAACGTCTCTATTCCACTTCTCAGGTTCTTTATGAGGATATTGCAAAGGAATATATGTGAAGGAATTAGCTGTGGAAGGGAATAAAGTGATATTGGTGGATCTGCTATTATGGGGTCCCAACTCCCTGCCTGGATTGCTCCTAAGGAACCCAGGGCTAGAGTGAACATTGTAGAGCAACTGTACGGCTGCTCTTTGTCTTGACAGAAGGAAAACATCTCATCTTTATACTACCCCTTAGGGAATACCATTACATAACTCACTGTTTGGCCTATATTTCCCCGTTCTTGGCTCCATGCTGTTAGCAGAAATACCACTGTTTCTCTGCAGTTACTGATTGACTCGAGAATCAAGCACTAGATAGGGACGTAGGACCTGTCATCTCAGAGAAACCCTTTAATTCCTCCAAACAGTATCCAGACCCTTAATCAGAGGAAAATTCTACCAACCTAGTTGTTCACTACTGTATCACATGTGTTGTATCTCATGCAAGTTTCTCTCTAGGCCCGGGGCACAAAGTGGGCTTGGCCTGCCATTCAGTAACAGCTCCGTCCCATTTTGGCAGGTTTTGTGCATCTTTTCCTGCAATACTACATGTGGTGCTTATGTCATCCACTCTGCAAAATTCAGAGCAGTGGCACGTAAGTGATCAACTGCACAAGAAACGAATACAACAAAGAAATTTCTAATATGCATATTCCTTTAGACACCACATCTTTCTCAGATGTATCTCTCCATTCAGCATGAAATGTTCCCTCAGACACATTTTGCATTGTTTACTACCCTTACAAATGATCTTCCTCTGCTTTTTTTTTTAATTAAGATCTTTCCAAAAAGAATATGCATTGCCCCTCATTAATAGGTGTAGCTCCCATTTTACAGCTGTGAAAACACAGGTAGAGATGGATTAAGTCTTGAGCAAAGGAAATGACTGAATCAGGAGTTTTGAGTTCTGGTGCTGTACTCTGACTGGTTCAATACTCAAGAAATGGCTCCAGAAATATGTAATCTTATTTTTCAAATTCCTTCAAGTTTCTTTGGTTGATGAACAACTCAATTTCCATATGGCCCAACTTATTTAAAACACTTTTTAAAAGGGGAAATTAAACTCTGTCTGAAGCAAAATGTAACTGGGCTGTGACCCAAAACCTCAATTCGTATTTATGAGCAAATAAAATGCAATCTCTGCGCAGACAAAAAGAGTTAACTAAAATATAACCAGCCTATACAATGACACCTCCAAAACGCAAACCTATAGGATGGCATAAATATTGTCCTGCTCCTCTTACTTTTCCACCTGCTCCAGCCAGGCGTTCACCTCCCAGGGGGTTCCTGGCGTGAACGTGTTTACCCCTGGATAAAACGCTACCGCACCTCTTTGCGCCGATGCAGCCTCTGTAGGAACATCAGCATCCCTCGAAGCCTGCCTACTTACAGATGCCCGCAGACTCCTAAGGAGCCTACCCCCGCTATAGGTGACATGCCCCCCCTCCCGGTGCCCTGCAGCTCTCACCTACCGCTGCGGTGCCGCTGCCGCCCCGTTGCCCCTCGTGTCTCGGCCACCCGTGTCCCTGCCGGGTGCCCGAAGCGGCGTTACCGACGCGCCGCTGCGCGGTACTTCCCTCCGCCGGGCAGGGCGGGGGTCTCGGCGGGACACCGCCTCTCCCCGCCCGGAGCCGGACCGGGCACCCCGCGCTCCCCCCCAGGCCGTCCCCGGCGGGATCGGCTCCGCGCTCCTCCGCGGCCAGGTGTTTCCTACCTGCCCTCTCGGCTGGGCGCTGAGAGCGGCTCCGCACCGCTCCCGCGGCTGCCGGCGGCGCGGAGAGGCCGGGCCCGCCGGGAGGGCCCCGATAGCCGCCGCTTATCGCCGCTGCCTGTCACCCAGCCGGGCTCCCTTTCCAGGAAGCCGCGGCTCCGGAGCGCTTGTTTGCTGCTGGATGCCGATGGCCCCGTCCCGCTCGCCGCCTGCCTCCCTCCTTCCCTCCCTCCGACCCCCCTCATCCTGGCAGGGGGGCTGGGAAAGTGCAGCGCGGCTCCAGCACATGCCGAGCCTGCGGTCACGGCCCGGACCCTCTGCTATTAATCAGGGAGCATCCCAAGCGCCCCCTTGCTCGCTCCAGCTGTGTTACTCCAGGCCCCACCGCGCCGCAGGGCAACGACAAACCGGCTACACAGGCGGGGACACCCGCCCCTGTCCCCCCCGTTTATTCCTCCGTTCTCCCGCCCCCCCAACTCTTACCCTTCACTTCTTTCCAGGCGTTTTCTCCTGTGCCCTGATTGCCTGCCTTCCATCTTCCCCATCCATTGCTCGCTCCTCCTCTCCCCTTACCCCACGCTTTCTCTCAGCTATCCCTTTTCGGACGCCCTCAACGCTCAGTCTTTCCCTAATCATCCTTCTTTCTCTTATTGCCTCCTCCCTTTTTCCAGCCTACCCTCCCATAGGTTTTCTGTTACTAAGGAGGTGTAATTTGCTGTGCCTTTGATCCTGTGTTAAGCAAAGCCTGCTCCAAGCCCTTTCTGCTGTACCCACTACTGACCTCCTTGTCGCTTCTCCAGGCAGGTCCTGCTCCTTGAGAATAAGCTCCCTTCGGCTAGCTTTCTAGACACCTTCCAGATAATCCTGGCAAAAAGATGTGAAATCGTGATGCAGAAAGCAGGCTGAAATCCCCCCCGGTTCCTTGCCTCACCATATGAACCCACACAATCACACCTCTTTTCTTTTGAACAATGCCTTGCCGGGCCTTTTGTAAACACCAACACACAAACCAGACGTGTTCCTGCCTTGGGCAGGGCACCTTGGATTACGGTATGTCTCATCCCTCTTCCTTTTCCCCCTATGGTTTTTTGCACCGTTTTCCCATAAGGTTGGCACACTGATTGACTGACAGCACAGGAAGCTAGACACTCCCCAGGAGGAAAATGAGCTGACTGTACGGAATTTGGACATGCTCTTACGATAACTTTATTACTCATAGTGTTTGCTCCCCTCTTGACCATATTCAGCAAGATCTAGGACACATACCAGACTCCTCCATCCCGATTCAGGAGGATAAAATACAAACTAAAGTTCTCAAAACATCAGATGGCCAGAGATCCCATACAAGAACCTGTTAAGGCAGAGTTACTATTTTCTTCTGCAGTACTTTATGAAGTTGATTAGGATTTGTGTTTTTCTGTGTGCATGCTTAAAGGAAAGTCTTGAAAGAGGCGAGGGAAGATCTCTTGCACAGCTGAATATGTTTTTAAGAAGATGCATGAGGGAATTGACACACATGAAAGTGAGAGCAATAAGAGACAAAAACAGATGGGCTGATGGAGTCGGCTGAGTGAACAACTCAAGCACTTCGGGTTTTATATATATTAGAAAGAACAGCGCTGAGATGTAAGTAAAAGTGGGTTTCATGCCGGATCTTGAAACTGATTGGAGGTTGGGGCACTGAAAAAGGCAATGGCAATAGAACACGGGAAAGGCTAGATCAGAGCTGCATACCCAGCACGACAAAGCAAGGAGACGCAAATACATGGACTTGTACAGGTAAGTACACAACATATTCTAATGATTGTAACTCTACTAACTGTTCTCTTGAATTTCGTAGTATTTCAGGGGTTTATGATCAATCACACTAACTGCTTGAAGAATCCCCCCCTGGCAAATATAACTGCAGCAGTTCAAGACGCAGCCAGCTACATGCCCTGCCTCCCTGCTCAGGTTTTCCAATCTTAAGGACAGTCAGCAGAGCTGGACGTGTGCTCCAGCCTCAGACCCACCAGTGTGAACAGTACCAGACCAACTCACGCAGCGCAGAACTTGCCTAAAATGTGGACTGTGAACTGCAGCAGTTCAAGAACAGGCTCACGTCTCCGTGGGGCAGGGTGGAGCACATAAGGGCTATTTTAAATCAGCTTAACTGGATTTGCAGGAGGTCATTTGTCAGAACACCAAATCTCTGCAGGAGCCCTACGCAACCAGTTGACCAAAAAACCTTTACTGTTACTGTCATTTCCTCCTAAACATGAGACTTATAATAAATTTCACAGATCAGACCCTCAGCTAATGCAAAAGTTCCATCACTCCCGGTGCAGATGTCCCTGTCTACTTCAGCTGAGGATCGGCCTTACGTGATTTTATTCCAGCTTATTTTTTATGATCTTCATTTGCTGTGTCTTCATCTGGTATGTTTATGTGGCTGGTGCTTGGTTTTCATTATTTTTAACTGCATTTCAGATTATTTGCTCTACAGTTTTGTTCACATTCTCCTTTTCCACAAAATTCTAATAAAACACTTGGCTACAGATTTTCCAAATTGAATACTGATGTTTAGTGCAGCTAATTATGTAGCAGGGTTCAAAGGGAGTTCTATACTGTAACAATTTACATATTCTTGAAAACAATGGACGCAAACCTACAAATTATTGTTACAAGCTAGTTTCACATTCTTCTGGAATTTCCTTTAAAAATACATATGTTTAGTGTTCTCATGCATATGAAAAGCAGTAAATACTCCATTGCTGGCACCATTATAATATTTACAATGAAAAAAATAAAACACACTCTGATGTCTGTCAGACCTAAAGGGACATTAAAAAAATGCTAGTGCATTTCCTCCAAGGATCTCAAAGAACTTCACAAATTCAGCCACTCGACACCTATCAAGTAGTATGCCAATGATATACAAAGATCATTTTACAACAAAACATTCAGGATGGTTGCAACAACATTATACATTTAGTTTTTCGGCCTCACCAGTGTTCTAGCATAATCAGATTAACTACAATTTCATTGTTTAAGTACTGAATTAAGTAATTTTTGTTTGTTGTCTAAACCAACTGAACTACAGACAGCAAACTCTGTGACCAGACTAGGCTTCTCAGGAAGATGCAGACTAAACTGACTTTTAGAAAGGCTGATATAAACCATAATTCTGTTTATAATGCTAATAGCTCATAACTCAGTAGTTAGGCCTATTAATATGATCCTTTACACCAGGGTGACTTGGAGAAAACAATTTTTTTGCTGCTCCTAATGCAAGCAATATGTATGCAAACATTTGCTTGTTTCTCCACCCTACCCTTTTTTATTTTGTATTCTTTTAATTTTAGAATGCTACTTAAATGTTAATAAATAAGAAGTAACCTGCATAGAAGTAGATTATCTGTCAGTCTATCAAGATATTGACTAGGCACTTTCATTACTGTAACACAACGAACTTCAGACCATGTTATAACAAACCACCCCTACATAAAGAGCATTTACTCAGAGTTTCTGAGGGTGTGTTATAGCAAGATTAAACTGTAATTACACACATCCAGAATTCTAAGGACATTATTATTTCTGCCTCTTTATGCATCTACTTGGACTGGAGTATATAGTTCACAGTATTATAACTCAGGAGGGAAACTAAGAGATGAGCCAACAGAAGCAAAGAATACCTTCTAAAAGCTGAACCCAACTGGGACAGTGGCTGAGCTCACATGGATTCAGTATTTCTGAATGTGACATACATGGAAAAAATGAATTGCTTTTCTACTCCGCTTGGCTTGTACTTTTCTATTTTGACTTACTACTACTGCATCAGTACTATTTGGTTAATAAACAGTGACAGTTCTATTATGTTACTGTATAAACGTCTGCCTGTTTAAACTCTGGGGTTTCACAGTGGGTTTGACTTGTTTATGGGCACACACATAAAAATACCGAGGAGAAAAAGCCTATGTTAATATGACTTGTTTAAATACAATAGTTGTTTTGTATTTTCCTAAAATGTTGCTAACTTCATCTTACGATTGCAACAATAAATCAATGAAGTATTAATCGAGTACAAGATTAATTTTATATATAAATTACAAATACACATAAGGTTATGAGAGTAGTTATTGTACTAGAAACATATCACACAGACAGGGCCAATATTATAATTAACAGCTAAACACGACATTTACCTCTTCATTAACAGCTAAACACGACATTTACCTCTCATCGTAATAACCACCCAAGTAATCTAGAGAGGGTGGGTGGCAGTGTGACATCCCGACAGCTCCTCCACAGTGCCCTCTGCCGGGACCCTCCCGCGACGGAAGGGGACAGTGGGGACAGCCAGTGCTCCCACGCGTGATCCGAACGGGCAACCTCCCCCAGATCCCGCTCTCGACTGGTTAATCCACCCCTGCGTGTGTGCAATCCAGTCCCACCTGCATTACATCACAACTGTCGCAAGCGCTTCCAGTACTTTTTTTTTTTTTGCATGAGTGAGCAATCTTGGATGACTCATATATTATCCAATAACAATCCAATCATAATAAGCAATAATGAATTATTTTACAAAGAGCTATCATTATTTTTGCAATTGGAGGCAGGAAACATTTGTGAAAATAATTAATTTTCTCACAGTCAGACAAGTAACAGAACTGTAACAGGTCCTGCCATTTTTTCCCTTTCTTCGAACATTTCTGTCACTGCAGTTTGACTCGGCCGCAGGGCCAACTTGGAGGACAGAACTTCGTTTCCATCAGTTCTGAAAGAAGGCAGAAATAGAAAAGCATGCAAGCTCTGGAAGAGGGAGTTAAATGCAAGATTTCTGAAAGAGTACCTGCAAAAGTATGGGGCAGGAGGGACTTGCTTACAGGAGTGATATACAAACTCCCCACTGAGTGATGTCAAAATAACACACTGACAAGTGATGCAGAGTGTTCAAACATCTCACCCTGAAGGACAAGAGGACATAAAGGCAGACAACCTGGGCCAATGTAGCTGTGAAGCAAGGTACTGTGTAACAGGAGCTGGGTGTTTATAAAAGATTAAACCGTCAGAATCCATAGCAGCTTATTCACTTTAAAGCTCAAATGTTATCCTTGTTTGATAGGAAATTGCCTTTAACAACTGACAAAGCCTACTAATTTGCTCTGTAATTGTACTGTGTGTAGTCACGAATAATTTTAAGACCTATCAACCACCATTCTGTATAAAAACGTTCCTTTGTAGTAAAAGGCACAAGTACTCATTATTCAGTAGATGGCACTTGAAGTATTACTTATTCTAGGTTACAGCCGCTAGCAGAGGGCATTGTTTTACTCACAAATAGCAATAACATGCTTTCCAGACAAGCTTAAAGGCAAAGTCTTTATTCCAAAAGGTTTATTAGGTGGAGCTTTTTATCTAATTCTCTAAGAATAAGACAAAATTAAAATTCTAATCTGTACCAAGTGAAGTTTAAAAGAAATTTTTGAGTAATTATTCCTTTGATCTGTCGTAATTTTTCCAAATTCTAGATCAGGAATACTCAGTGAGCACTGGAAAGACAAATAAGTAATGTTCACCCATTACTTTGAGGAACACTGAAGTTTTATCTATTGACCTACAGAGCTCAAGCTCTAGCATGGTTTCTTTTGAACACTTTAGCCAGAAGAATTAAATCATTAAACTCTACACACGTGTGCAAGTGTGAGATGTCAGCTGTGATTAGTACTGCCGTGTTTAAATAAGAAAGAATTTCAAAGTAATCCGGAGTCATTGGACAGAAATGGATTACTAGATGAATGGTAAGAAAAAGCTTTGCAAGTGTCCTGGTTTGAGGTAAAACAGAACCAATTTTCTGATTTGGAATTTTACTTTTTAGCTGGGCCTCTTCTAACTGACTAAAGTCTGAAATTAACAGCATATTGTTCAGAAACTGTTCACTCTCAGAGTGATAAGACCTGATTATACCAAGGAATGGTATGCAGAGAGGCTCTTGCTTATACTTATTGCTATAACAACCAAGGTCAGCTAACTTCGCTATTTGCCCCGTTAGAGGGTCGGAAGCAGAGAAGTGTAGAGGGGTCACACCTATAGGGAGGAGCGGACAGGACAGGTGACCCAAAACTGACCAACAGGGTATTCCATCCCATATGCATCACGCTCAGTATAAGAGCTAAGGGATCAAAGGGGGCTCTGGCTCTCGTTTTCTTCAATGGCCAACGTCTGAGGAGGACCCTGTCTGTTCGTCTGCCTTCGATCGCGATCCGAGCACTCCTGACTCTAGTTCGGGAATTCAGCTCCTGTCCGTCGCTGACTCCAGTCTGGGACTTTCCCTGTGTCTGCTGGTGACGCGATCGTCATCCTGGGAGCTGGATACGGTTTTGTATATATTGTATATTTTTTTTTAAATTTTCTTATTATTTCTTATTTCCTTATTTATTATTATTTTCATTAAAGTAGTTTAGTTCTTTTTCTAAACTCGTAAATCTCCTTATCTCTTCCTCTCCTCTCTGAGGAGAGAAGGGGGGGAGGACCATCTGTCGTTCTGATTGACCAATCCGGCCAAAACCACGACAGAAAGCTTTTAACTATTTTAGTTAGAAACCTCAGAGAGTACAAATGAGTATATCAGTATTAGCTTTTGACTTGTTAGGAAAGTATTTTCAAAAAAGCTTAAAAAGTTTATCACAAGTAAAGCCCCTAACCAAGAAAAATCACAGCAATATTCCACAGACCATCCACCGCTGGGACAAATGGCATACTTTCTAAATTACTTGCAACACAGCCTCCATTGAGGGTCTGATGTTAGAGCTAGCTCAAAGACAGAACTCCCATTCAGAACGAAATGCAAAAATTTCTGCAGAGGTAAGAAAATCTGAAATAATTCACTGATTTCTCTCACCTAATAAATAATTCCGTAACGGTACATTCTGAGGATTTCCTCAGCAGTGGATCCTCAAGCCTACCAAGCACACCTATCTCAGGAGTACTAACCAGAGCTGGCTTTCACAGTGTTCCCAGGTTTGTTACAGTCTCAATTCTGTGGCAAGAAGTGTGACAGCTTTGGTGTCCCTGATTTCTAGAGTATATTGCTGCTAAGTCACTCTTTTCCACACAATTCGTCCTAGATTTGGGCAAATTCCTTGGTATAGTACCTATGTTTATATTTAATTTATGGTAATATTTTGTGTGAATAAGTTTAAATGTGTTTCCAAAACGGGATGTAGATTTATAGCACACCAGAAACAAAGGTTTATTTGACAGGCAGTGTGATACAAAGACAATATTTCCCATAAAGCAAGACAAAATAAAACAAAAGTACGGATTGCAAAAAAAACCCCAACACCCTAGGAAACTAGAAATATTTTATTGGAAAAGATCTCATATATGAACTTTAAAAATAATAAATTAATTTTGTCACCAACAGGTAAGTAAATATTGCATCAAAGTGACAACTAAAGGTGCCTGGAAGAGAAGCAGGGGAAAAAAAAAAGGCTAAGTGTTTTGCTGACAGCCAATGAAGATAGCAGAGGCAGAATCAAAACACAGAAATTCTTCCTCTCTCAACTCTCTGGTTGCTCCTCTGGTCCATCCTAGAAAGACACTGAGGTGATGGAGTGTGAACAAAGAGCAACAAAACGAAGCTGGTGGGGGGTCTAGAGCACAAGTCCTATGAGGAGCAGCTGAGGGAACTGGGGTTGTTTAGCCTGGAGAAAAGGAGGCTGAGGGGAGACTTTATCGCTCTCTACAACTACCTGGAAGGAGGCTGTAGCGAGGTGGGGGTCGGTGTCTTCTCCCTACTCACAACTCATAGGATGAGAGGAAACAGGCTCAAGTTGCGCCAGGGGAGGTTTAGGACGGATATTAGGAAATATTTCTTCATTGAAAGAGTTGTGAAGTATTGGAAGAGGCTGCCCAGGGAAGTGGTTGAGTCATCGTCCCTGGAGGTATTTAAAAGACTTGTAGATGTGGTGCTTAGGGACATGGTTTAGTGGCGGACTTGGCAGTGCTATGTTCATTTTTTTTTTTTTTTTTAACACAGATATATTTCTCAAGCCTTCCCAGGTACCCAGACAAAAATGCATTGATAAGGAGAAGCAGTCCCTAGCTGCAGCGCACTTTTGAACTACACTTGTACCTACACGGCCACTATACTATTGATAGGATTGTATTGTATTGCTGATTTCTGCACAGGAAGAACAACAACCTTTTATATCACTACTTCGACGCTGAAAGTAATTTTATATCTGTACAGTTATAAAACAAATACACTCATTATTAAACCAACTATTGGTTTCCACCCCAAGAAAATAAAAAAGAAAACTAAAACAAAAATCTCCAAACCACAATTAAAATCCACAAAACCCCACAACTGTTACAAATTGAGGATAAATTCAGGTTTTAGTATACAGGTGTTATTTAAATATTACTATTATTAATAAATCAGCTAAACTGCCATGTAATGGGGTTTACTTGATGAGCTTTGCTCTTGTGTTTGTATAGTGCTGTTGGTATGGATTGTATTTCATGGAGACAAAATGTAACAAGCTACCCTTCTCAGATTCATTCTGTCTTATGCAACATTTGTAAATTCACATATCCTGCTCCAGGATCAGGAGTATTAACTGAATGTTTTGAAATGTATTTCCATGGCTTCATGGGCACCTATAAATAGTGCTCTACAATATTATTTGCATTTGTGAACATCAGATGTCTTTATGACAAAAATGGTTTGCCTCTACAACTCACTTATTAAGGGGAAGGTAAAAGCAATTTGAGGTCATACATCCAGTTATCCAGGCGTACGCACTGGTCTTGAAAACTTCCCTGTTTGTAGGGAAAATATAACTGGTATGCAAGATTAATGTACCAAAATTGCAGAAGGTATCAAATAAAAGCCTGTAAGTACAGATTTTAATTTTTTTTAAGAAAGCAGGAGAATCTGTGGTATGACCTTCTTACTACCATCTTTTAGATAAAGCTTCTCTTTTCCCCTTTTATTTTTCTCTTCCCATCAAAAAACCCACAACCTCTCATCAGGTCCAATACCAGAGCAGATTACAACCTTCTGAATTTAACACCCACTTTTCTGAGCTAGCACTGACAGTGTAAATAAAGAATAGTTTATGTTAAATATAAAAACAGCATAAACCCTGAATTATACAATAAAAGTTTAGATGGGTCGTCAATAACAGCCAACACACACTGGCAGACATTTTCTATGCTTTATTCTTGGAAGTATCCTTCCAACTCCCAGGAGGGCTGTATGCAATACCATTGCACTTAAAAGTGGGAAGTCTCAAGATGGCAAAGAAGCATTGAGGTAGAATCTCCCTATACTCCATGATGGACTTAGTGATCGAATTTCTACACCAAAACAAACAAAGAAAAAAAGGCCTCCCAAAAAACTCCCCCAACTGTCCAGAGATTAGGAAACCCAACCTGTCTTTCAACTTCACAGAAGCTGAAACTGAACTGAACGTGCCGTGAATAGTTTGATCAAGTCTGAATCACAGGTTTTACAGAACTTGTGACTAAAATAGCTCTATAAACTTGTGTTACAACTGGCACAAAAAGCCTGCCCCTTTCCCTACCTTTATCTGAAATCAAATTGTTTATCACATTCCTTCCTCATACATCATCTCCTTGTGATGAAAGCAAGCCAGTGATTAATACTTTTTATTAGGTTGGTTCCAGTGACTTGAAATGAATTTGCCCTGATTCCTTAAGCATGCTACCACACCCACCGCATGGCACTCCAACCATGCTAGGAATGCACAATAGAAAAAAAAAAACCTTAGACGATACTTCATAAATCTACAGCAATAAAAGTAGCTGCACAACAGCTTCAAGCACAAATCACCTTCAGGTGGTTCTTCCTCCCAGAAGAACAGAGGCAAACCAATAGCTTTAAAAACCTGGAGAAGGCACTGTTCTGTCACTTGCACTCTTCTCTGCTTTCCTATAGCTCATTAAGCAAAGCATGCTGTAGAAGACAGAAATGGAAAGCAGTCCAAACTCTTTTCAATTTTGTAATTACAAAGTGACAAAATAAGAGGTTTTATCCATGTCTTGCTCACATAGCTGTAATCTATCTTCTATTACACTGGGATCAGATTTTATCTAAATTTACAGATGGAATTCTCTGCGTATCCTTTTGCAGTGTGAAACCAAAACATACTACATAAAGGATGGGAAGACTTGAATTAGCCTAGACACTGTCTGACGGCAAACTATACTTAACAATTAACGATATCCTCTGTACTAATTACAACTTGTCTTGGCTTGAGTGAGAGCTGCAATTTCTTTGCCTTTGGCATGACGGCAGCAAGATCAACTGCACAAAAAATGGCAACGACTTAAAAGTGATTCAGCACTGGATATTTTATTTTTAATTACTGATCACCAACTGAGACTTCAGAACTGACTAGACACTCATACCTTGCCTCAACTCCAAGGAGTTGTTTGAACTCCCTTCACAGCCGTCTACACGAGGACGCCTCATACGGAGTTCTCTTCTACCAGGTTTATAGATTAAGGAGAAACCTGTATTTCAAAGGTTTGTTGACATAACTAGATTAATCTACATGCTTTCTTCTTGCCAATACATGTAAAATTATATATGTGAAAAGTTTTTTCTTCAGATTGTAAGGTGTTTATGGTCTCTCCACTAAGGAGGTTTGTCAGTACCTCTCTTGGGGTAGCTAAGCAGACCTTTATATGAAAATAACTGATCGATCTCAGAATTAAACCAATAAACAAGGTTACCTATGACAACCACTCTGACACGTTACCATATCCTGCAATATTATTCGTGGTTAAAATGAAAACAACCTCCATGAACACCTTTATGCCCAGGATGGGTGCATAGATGCATCCCGACAGTAAAGAGTTCAAACTTTCAGCCCTATCTAGACTTATTTTAAGTAATCTGTCAATACACGTTCTCACACCGGTGCACTTTTACTGTTAAACTCGCAGGATCCCAAGGTGTCTGAGGTGCCTTGATGCCACCCGCCTCCAGGGCGGCCTGTCCCTCGGGGCTGCCGGCCCCGGGGCTGCCGGCCCCGCCTGCCCAGCGCTGTGGGAGGCCGCAGAGAGCTGGCTGGTGGCTCTCGGTGGCGAGGGGCGCAGCCCGAGGCCAAGCCGGCCCCAGCACGGGGGGGGGAGACGCGCTGAGGCGCCTGAGGAGAAGGCGGGGAGCCGCGCTTCAGCCCTGTGTGCACTCCAGACCCGGCCACTCCAGGGCAAAGGTTGCCGAGGCACACCCCACGCCTGCCCCCTGGGAGAAAGGAGGGGATGATAAAAAAAAGACTTCCTTATCACACAACAGCCCCTCCTCCTCTCCTCGCCCCTCCTCACCCGCGCCGGGCGACCGCCTCCATCTTGGAACCCCGCCGAGCCCGGCGCAGGTGCGCGCC
>VYZM01000197.1:288616-299827 GCA_013398915.1 Dromas ardeola | reverse complement strand
GGGGATCACCGCCGCCCGTCGGCCCGAGGGGTGACTCCCTGCCCCGGCCAGCCCCCGCTCGGGCCGCGGCAGTGGGGGTTAGGCGGTGGTGTCGCTGGCTGGGTGCGCTGTCTGCAGGGGAAGGGGGGCGGGGGCAGTATTTTTGAAGTGTTTTACGAAAACAGGTTAGTGGAGAAACCCCTTAGTTTCCGCGTACATACAGAGAAGTAGATGTTTGGGGAAAGTTTGGGATATCTACGCCAAAAGACGTCTCCTTGGAGATGATTCAAACTCGGAAACTTATTCTTCGTCCGAATTAGAAAAAGAGTACATTAACTTAATGGCTGTTTCTGTACTTTTTTTTTGTTTGTTTTGTTTAACTTAATGACTATGTGTTTCTGTACTTTTTTTGGTGCTGTAGAGGATAGCCTGTGTTACTTGGTAGAGGTAAGCTAAGCCGTGGCTAGCTTACCTTAAAAGTAGAGCTTGTCATCTTTTAGGGGCTATCTGAGGGTTTTACACTGGTTTTATGAGTGTATCTGTATATCACAGCTTATACCGACAGTTTCTTGTTATCAAAGCTTCGCACAATTCTGAAAATTCTCTCATAGGTGTACCTGCATCCCTTCTTCCTATTGTTAATTTTTCATGTGCTGGTTAGACAAAGTCTTGCTGACAAAACTTTGATGTTCTGAAAGAAGTTAGATTTTTGTTCTGGTTAATACTTGAAATATTTCGTTGACATGGTATTCTGCAGCTAACTATTGTAAAAACTTTGGATGTGCGGTATTAATGCAACCTATTAGTTAAATAAATGTGTGTAACTTGAGTTAAGACCTCCTTTTAATTGTCTAGGGGAATTGCAGGTGCACCTACATGGGAATGTGTTTTCTTCCATTGGTAGAAAAATATATCTCATGTGGGCTTCTTTTTTTAAACTGGTCTACAGTCTTGTTGTTTATATTCTGTTCCTTCCTTTCCCCCTAAGCAATGTTACAGCAGCAGTATAGGTGGAGTGGTCAGGACTTGTGTTTTGTGGGTTTTTTAAGGATAACATAGTTATGAAACTTCTAGAAAATGTACGGTTGGTCTCCATAGCTTAAATGATGATGATTTCTTTAAAGTGTTGTCTTCCAGGTGGACAAAACTAGAAAGCATGGGAATAGCTGGTAGCCATGATTTCAAATACTAGCTAAGCATAGCTGTTACCGTAGTTGGTGAAGTCTTTTTTCATCTATGTTCTTGTAAGATTGAAAACAATCAGTACGATGTGTTTATAAACAAATACTTGTTGCCGCAGCCCAAAACTCTAGGCTTACTGTTCCCTCATTGTGGGTTTTCCTTGGTTTAAAATATATCATGGGATCACCTGTTTGATGTGTTCTTTGGTGTTTGTACAGAGAAGTGTAGAAGTCCTAATGAATAGGGACTGTCTCTTAAATGCATATTGTGAAGCAGGTTTCAAGGCATTCCTAGAACTACTTGTTGCTAATGTATTATTTAACAGCACCTTGTTTTAATATAGCATGGGAGTCATCTTCCTTTTATGAAAGTAATAAATTCTAAAGAGAAAGAAGAAAGGCTTGTGTGGGAGGTGGAGGGGCCCATTAGCGTGGAGTGGTCTAGGCTTTGAAGACTTATCAGCAATGTACAGCTCTTTATTTAGATACTCCACATCAATAATTGTGCCCCAGCTGACAAAGCTGTGCCAGCACAACACAACTGTAGTTGCAATTACATGAGCAAAATCCTTATGTTAGTCTAGTTTATTTGATTTCGGTAACTGGTCTGACCTTGCCCTGGGGAATCCCCATAGTATATTAATTCCAGTTAGCCCTTTCTCTCATCATAGAAAATCAAGTTTTATACCCCAAACTGGGGTGCCTGGTAATGGTATGAAAGCCCCAAAATAAACTTCTAGTTCTCTAGATGTAAAATTCAGGTTTTCCCCCTTCTTTCTTATGACTTGGAATAATAGTTTTTTCTCTGAATGAAATCTAATATACTGATAAGGCAGGTATTGTTACTGTAAGTGAGTATCTGTAGTAGCTTCCTAGTGCGCTGACATCGCTTGTACTGTGTTTTCCCAGATGAGTTACCAGTGTAACAGCACACATTTGGAAAGAGCTCAGGTGCAAGAAGCCTTCTCTTCTTAAATTAGTCGCTTCCAATCTCTCATCTCCTCTAACCTTCTTACAAGTTGAAAGTGCAGCCTATTTAATCGAATGGAGTGCAATATTTGATATAAACCGAAAACATTTCAGGGCGTTAAAATAAACTATGAAATTGCATAGTTTTACTTTTGTCTTTTTTATTTGCTTTATGATAGTATTGAGCATATGAGAAACTGCGTTAGGAAGTAATAATCAGATTATTAGTCTCTTGGTGTTTGCACCAACTATGTATAAAATCATGTGGAAAAAAATGAAAATCACACTTTTGAAAATCTGACCCTTGGTATGCTTGCTGCAATAGGATTTAACTTTTACTCCAAATTGAGAGTGAGGTGGTTGGCTTTTTAAACTTTATTACTGAATTATGTTTAAACTACGTAGTCTTTCAAAGCCAAACAGTTGAAATTGATGCAATGCATGAACAATTCCTGTGGCATTCATACTTCACATAGCTGAAGAAAGATTTGAGACACACAGGATAAAGTCTTTCACTGACGTCATGATTAAGCGTGCTGCTTCTGACGTGATGGGAGTTCCTCCTGCAGGCTTTTCTTTGCTTTTCTTGTGAGCAGGTATGAATCATCCCTTCTGTGTTATTGTTATTTAATGTTACTGTAATTGGAGGACTTCTAGAAGAGGAATGTTCCCAGATAATTCTCTTATTTGAAACTTCTGGAGGCAGGTGGGGGTGTTGGAAGGTGTACCTGGGCTGTGTTTGAGTTAGCACGGTGTTAATGTGCTGACAACGGGATCCTTGTCTCCTTATTTTCATTCCTTTGTTTGTTTGTGAGAACTCTAAAGCTTTTATTCTCCAGAAGGTTGTAATCAAATGTGAGGTAAAGGTTGGTCTGAAGGCTTCGTAATGTGCACCTTCACATCTGTTCGGTGTAACATATACCCAAGTATGTGATACTGAGGCTCAAACTTTCAGTCAGTGAAAATTTTGTTCCGCATCCCCTTCTGTTCTGCTTAAAACTAAACTTGCTAAAGAAATTATTTGAAGTCCACATGTTCGCTGTAGGTCAACTATAGAATTCACAAAAAAAATGGCACCAACTGACTCTTTCGTTTGTTTTCTATTTGTTAATGATTAGCTTATTACCCTTTTAATTCATATACAAGCTGGTCTGCTTTTAGTAACCTGGCTGCTGCTATCTCTTAATTCCTTTTAGCATCTCTGGTATATTGTGTGTGCCCAATATGGAGCGTTTGGAGTAACTTCTAATCTGTTATTCTGTTTGCTTTGGGTCCTGCATGTGTTGGGCAGAACACTATAATTTTACCAGCTATGCTTGCTAAAATTGCAATTTGTCTGGTCTATATCAAATGCTTACTTTTCTATTTGCACCCAGTTTAGTCTTATGCCTACCACCACTGAATCATTGCTAGCATTGTTTTTTAATAAGTGTTTGTTATATAGATGATTTAGGAGACTGAAACTTGGGTAGACTAGGGAGCTGGGTTTTTTTTGTTGAATGATCATACTGACTAAAGGGAAATCCTGCCCCTGAAAGTACAGTGCCAATGATTAAATGGTTTTTGTATATCTTCTGAATCTTGACTGGTTTATACCCTGGATACAACTGCATTTGAGTGTTGCCACGCAGGCAAATCTGAATGCTCTTAAGGAGTAGTGGCTAGTTGCCCCCTTTACGTTTCTCTTTAGGTAAGACCAGAATTGTCTTGAGATCAGCTCACTAAAGCTTTACTGCACATAGTTTGTACAGAAAAGCAGCAGCCATTCTTTTTAGTCTTCAGGTGGCTTTTTCATTTCTTGTCTGAACAACTGGGAATCTGAAAACTACTCAGTCTTGCATAGGTTAACCATGGCTGTGTAACAATCTACGCATACCATTCTAAAGTGCACAGAAATTTCTTTGAAAAAGTTCCAGGTAGTCACATACCATAGGAGGTTAATCATAATCTTGTTTTTGAGCCACCAACATCAGTGCTGGGTATGAATTCCATCCCTTACCAGGAGCATGGCTGTTTCATGAGCATGTAAAAATCTGTAATTATTCTTGCACTAGTTTGTCACCTTAATGCTAAGCTGCCATATTGGTGAACGCTTTGACCTAAACGGAACAATGAAAACAACTTTTGCATATTAAACAGTACATGTTTTATCAAGACCAAAAATAGTTATAACTTTGGGGGGGGGGGGGAACCCCAGCCACCCCAGTTTAAAGTGACCTTTTTATGCCACTTTAGTATTATTGGTAGTAGTTTTTAGTGCACTTTTAATTCCATGGTTTAGCATTAAAATCATTCTATTGCTTGAGAATGTTAGATTTCCATATTAATGATGTAAGATATATTTTGTTGTAGTTCGGAGCAGAATTTAGACGGTTTTCTCTGGAGAGATCCAAACCTGGAAAGTTTGAGGAGTTCTATGGATTACTGCAGCATGTGCACAAGATACCAAATGTCGATGTGCTAGTGGGATATACGGACATTCATGGAGACCTGCTGCCCATCAATAATGATGACAATTATCATAAAGCGGTTTCCACAGCCAATCCTCTACTCAGGATTTTCATTCAGAGAAAAGGTAAGTGCGCTTAAAGTCTGTGAATCATCTGTTTATCCAGTAATATTGTGCTGCAGTAAACAGTGTGACGTATGGAGGAAAAAACCCTTCGGTTCTATTTCATCATGTTGAATTCCGTAATAATTGTGGATCATGAAAGGTATTCACAACTCACCTCTCTTGCAAGAGCTTCCTCGGGCAACCTATTTATACTTTGTGCTTTTTTTGCTTGTATTTAGTTCAGTTAGATAAAGTCAAGTTAAATCTCTAACAAATGCTTCTTTCTGGTCTTATGTAAGCAAATGAAAATAAGCTTTAAACCTCTAGGGTTTTCTGCTCTGTATGTTGGTTGCCTTTCACTTAAAATTCCGATCTTGATCAGGCAAGAGGAGAGGCCATTACAGGATGGAAAGGAATCTTGAAAGTCTTATTACATGAAGTATTAAATGTCAGTATAAATTAAAGACTAACCTTGTAATATGCTACTCTTATCCCACTTTCCTAATAAAACGTTCTGAAGTTTTCGAAATGACAAGCTTGTTTCAGCTAGCAAACCTCAGATGTAAGCGCTGCTCCCTTTGTTGGTTTGCCTTTAAAAGGGGCATGTCTTCTAGGCACAAAGTTCTGTTGTCTTTTTCTGGTGTCTACTTTTGTTCATGAAGGGAAAAAAAAAAATAAAATTTGAAGTTGTATTTGGTCTTGTCCAGGAGAACATATTCAGTATATGGAAACTGAAGTGGAGGGGAGAAATCTAGAGATGTGATTTGAAATTGTTTTAATCCAGAGAAGTCAGGAAAACCTGGTGTCTGCACTTGTTGGGTTTCTGCTTACTTGCGTACAGGTGTGAGTGTGCATGCATCGTGTGTATTTATATATAGGAACACGTGCATGTGCAGTTCCTATCCGAATAAGGCAGTCAACTGATCTTTGAATAGCAGACAGCTTCTTGCTTAGCTATTTTAGAGTTGTGCACTGTTTCTGGTTGTTGCTAAGACAGGCTTATTTTCCTTAGAAAGTACTTGGGCATTGGAAGCTTTTATCAACTTTCCCACTCCAAAAAATGAATAAGCTCCACAACAGCCTGACACAAAAATGATATTCAAAAACAGTGTGGCTGCCTGCCAGCTGCTGTGTTGCTGGCAAGATGTTTGTTTTGTTTGTATTGAGGATAGTCTAGTAAAGCCTGTGTTTTCAGTCCTGAACTGCCAAAGGAATGAGCTATTTGCCTTAATAGAACCTAGAGGCAGAAAAGGTCTATGATTCCATTTAATCTCTTACAGTAGCCATATGACGAGAACAGATAAGCCACTTTGTCAGACTGGGATTATTGAGTTTATATTTTAACACCATATGTTTTTAGATTGTTGCTAGTGTTACATGTTTAATGCTGACTGTTACTAGTGTTACAGCTGTAACACCTTATACCTTCATTGTACCTTTAAAGCATGATGGATTATTTCTTACTACTCAGGTGTGAGGAACTGATAATAGAATTGATATAATGCACAGAACTAGAAACAAGATTAACCCACTTAAGTTTATCATGCCAAGAATTGATTAGCAGGAAAACCTATGTAGAAAGTATCAGTTGTCATCACCTTCCCTTTGAGACTAGAGTTTCTGGCTATGGAGTTTTAGGGAATGAAGAACCCAGACTGGCATCCGAGTCCAGCACTGTACTTTGTTCAGAATTAGTTGTGACCATTTTGATCACTTCTGTTGATTAAATTGGGGCTTTGATTGCATTAGTATCTTTGCCATGTAGAACAGAGGTTTGTTTGTTTGGAAAATGAGGAAATAAATTGATTCTGTATTTTGTCATAATTTGCCTGTAACTAAAGCTGAATTGCAGGAGTTAGAGATGTGTCATAATTTGTGCAGCATAATTTGTTTAGGTGTGATTAATTCATCTAATTGCACATATCTTTATTGGGTGTACCTCTGAAATTGAAAATCAAAAGTCTGAACAAAAACCTGCTATTGATGGGACAGTTTAGGTCTGTGCTGTTTTGGAACTATAACTAATAAGTGACACAAGGTACTTCTCTGCCTGCAAGACGTCTTGTGGCTTTCATACATTCACTTAAATCATCTGAAAAATTTCTGTGGATTTTCTCATGGAACTTTGCCTTTTTTTGTGTTACCAGCAGTAATAGTTGGGAATTTAAGATCTTTGGCAAAAAGCCACTGAGGGAAAGAGAAAGTTTTTTCTGTCTTTAAAGACAAGAAATTTTATTATACTGTCTTACCTATTGAGAAGCTCCATGCAATAAAATCTAGGGTAAATAGTATTAACTTCTTAGTATATTGCACCCAAGGAACACCTTAAGGGGTTGAAATGGGACCAACAAGATGCTTTTGAAGTGTTAGTAATAAGTGACAATTGTGATAATGAGACTCTGAAATCTCAGAAATTTTGTTATGCCAGAGTAAGCACTCTTTTTCTCTTCGATTTTGACTCCTAATTTATGAAAGCTAGCGAGTTGTCTGTCCTAGGCATTTATTATGTGCTTTGGTTAATGTGAGCTGTAATGAGAGATCCTGTAATGAAATGAAATCCGATCACATTGTTCCCCTTAGACTCTTTTAATTGTATTCAACTAAATTATTCTTAAAAAAATATTTTAAACTGCTCCAGTGCTAAATCTAAACTGGAGCTTGATATTGCACAAGTCAAGAATGGCTCTCAGTTTGCGGAAAGCTGTTGCTTATTGGAATTTCATTCTGCAGTTTAACAGATTAACAGGTACTGTTGACATCTGGAATTTAAAGGTTAAACTGATGTATCATGATTAAATCCAGATGTATGGGAGCCGCTCTGTCTGTGAGAAAAATCTTACTGAAGATAAAATGGTGGGGGGGACATAGTCTGTACAGGCCCTGAAGGGCAGTTCCATGTGGGGGACTTTGCAGTGTAAATAAAAGAATAATAGAGGTGATAGCTTAATAAAAGATATATTTAATTATAATGTTCTTAAAACTCACTTGCAGGATATTAAATTACAATATACAACTCATGCAAGTTCTGCATGTACATGGCTGTACATAATAAAAGTGAGTTATTTAGTTAATATATTTGTGCCTCTTGAGGTAGACCTTTTCACTGAAAAGCTTTATTTTAGTGAAAAGTAAGAGGAGCTGTCTTTTTAAACAGCTCTCTCTGGAACGTCCAAGCTATTCTGAGTCCTCTTCCTAAAAGCATAGGTTAGTTTTCTAAAACCATGTTTTGTTACAACTTGTGACTAAATAGGAGAAAAGATTTGTTGGGGCTTATTTAAAAAATGCTAAATTTCATCTGTATTCAAATGCACTAATGACTTTGGGGCTTTGAAAATTTAATTTTTGAGGGGTAATTCTACATTACTTTGCAAATAGATCAGGAAAACATTTTAAATATCTCTAACGAACGCTGTTAAATTGAAACCAGATTTGGCATTTATGGGCTTTCATTTTAAATTTGATGTAATAAGTATATACAGATTGGTGCCACCTTGAGCTTGAAACTGCTGGGGGAGAAATCATTCTTGCACTATGTGGACGTTCTCCTTAACGCTATCTGTAGTTAACGCCTTGTCCTTTGGCTCTATGCCAAAATATTTTCCGCTGCAGCTTTAAACTGATTAGCTAGGTGCCAGAACAAAGATACTTTTGTACTCGAGAATATTGCTTTAGAAAATTTGTTTAGCAGTGCAGGAGAGGTTAAACAGAGTCATGCTGCTTGGCTGAGGTTTGGAGAGATGGGTTTTCATCAACTCTGCACTATTTCTTTTCCCCACAAATGACGTAACTTGAACTGTATATCTTAAGGTTTGCGCTAATTTTTAATTTTTAGACTACTAAGACTAGTTATAATGCAAAACAACTACCCTCTGGTGCTTTATAGTTTCTTAAATGTTTTGACATGTGGCTTGCAATTTTGGGATGCTTTTACTTCAACAATGTGTCATGTAACTTAAGAAGTTAGTTTCTAAAAGTAAAAGCACCAGCTCAGTGTTAAGATTTCAGATTGCTTATTTGTCTTCTGAAAGAGACTTTTGAAGTTCATGTCTCTTCCAATACGTGTTTTTCTGATCTTAGTTTTTGTTTTAAAAGCACTTGTGAATCTGTTAGTTCACATACAGGTACGCGTCACAGAATCATAGGGTTGGAAGGGACCTCTGGAGATCATCTAGTCCAACCCCCCTGCCAGAGCAGGGTCACCTTAGAGCAGGTTGCACAGGAACGCGTCCAGGTGGGTTTTGAATGTCTCCAGAGATGGAGACTCCACCACCTCTCTGGGCAGCCTGTTCCAGTGCTCTGCCACCCTCAAAGTAAAGAAGTTCCTCCTTGTGTTTAGGTGGAACTTCCTGTACTCAAGTTTGTTCCCATTACCTCTTGTCCTGTCACTGGGCACCATTGAAAAGATCCTGGCCCCATCCTCCTGACACCCACCCTTTAAGTATTTGTAAGCATTAATAAGGTCACCCCTCAGCCGTCTTTTTTCCAGACTAAATAGTCCCAGTTCCCTCAGCCTTTCCTCATAAGAGAGGTGTTCCAGTCCCCTAATCATCTTGGTAGCCCTATGCTGCACCCTCTCCAGCAGTTCCCTGTCCTTCTTGAGCTGGGGAGCCCAGAACTGGACACAGTACTCCAGGTGTGGCCTCACCAAGGCAGAGTAGAGGGGGAGGATGACCTCCCTCGACCTGCTGGCCACACTCTTCTTGATGCACCCCAGGATGCCATTGGCCTTCTTGGCCACAAGGGCACATTGCTGGCTCATGGTCATCCTGTTGTCCACCAGGACTCCCAGGTCTCTTTCCACCGAGCTGCTCTCCAGCAGGTCAGCCCCCAACCTGTACTGGTGCATGGGGTTATTCCTCCCCAGGTGCAGCACCCTACACTTGCCCTTATTGAATTTCATAAGGTTTCTCTCCGTCCAACTCTCTAGTCTGTCTAGGTCTCTCTGTATGGCGGCACAGCCTTCTGGTGTGTCAGCCACCCCTCCCAGCTTTGTGTCATCAGCAAACTTGCTGAGGGTGCTCTCTATCCCCTCATCCAAGTCGTTGATGAATATATTGAAGAGGACTGGGCCCAGTACTGACCCCTGGGGAACACCACTCGTCACTGATCTCCAACTGGACTCTGTGCCCCTAACCACGACCCTCTGAGCTCTGTCTTTCAACCAGTTTTCTATCCACCTTACTGTCCATTCATCTAACCCACTCTTCCTAAGCTTCCCTATGAGGATGCTGTGGGAGACCATGTCGAACGCCTTGCTGAAGTCAAGGTAGACCACATCTACCGCGCTCCCCTCATCTATCCATCCAGTCACACCTTCATAGAAGGCTTGTATGATATTTCTTTCAAAGCCAGTCCTTTTGCAACTGATCTTCATGTTTTCCCACTAACCATGAAAAATTTGATTTGGACAAAAGTTTTAGGCCTTATTGGCTGGTAGTTGTGGGAAGGCAGGTTGGATGATGATGTTTGTGGACTCTGTTCTTGTTGGGGAAGGAAGCTGTGAAAAGCCAAGCGAGTAGTTCTGTATCTAACTGTTGGGTAAAGGGCACAAACTTACTATGATCATTTGCAGGAGGAAGTAACTCTACTTCTTGGGTGTAATAAATGTGTATAGGTTTGTATATCTAGTAGATGCCAAACTTACTATGTAGGCACAGAAGGCCTGAGTGGCAGGAGAGGGATCCTGGTATGTGGCCTGCTGTGAAGGTGAAGAAGCTTCACAGCCCACTGTGGCAAGCTGGGAATGTCGAATATGATGCACATTTGATATGACGGAATGTGCAAAATACCAGATACTCTGTCTGATTCTTTGACAAGAATCTGAATGTCTGCATTCTGAATTTAAGGAGAAAAACCCCCAAGCTGAATACCTTTAAGTGTTGCAATGCATGTGGAAGAGCACTTGTAAGAAAATCCATACTGATAATGTTTTGATACGCTGTTTTCCTCTGTACTGTTTCTAAGCCAACTCTTGTAGTAAAAGCAGTAGAAACCTGGTGCTTCACTGGTACCAATGTGTTGGTACCTATATCCTAGGTAAGTAGTGTAACTTGCACTCTAGCACAAATAAATTGTGCATATGCAGTTTTCCTATTTTCTTTAGATGAGCTTACTCCAAAGGGGAAAAAAAACCCAAACATACTATGTCTTAAGGTCTGAACTATATGGAACTAATAGTCAAAATTCTTCTGACTTGCTCACTGCCTTTCTGGAGAACTTCCCAAAGAATAGAGCTCTTCTGGAGCAATGTGGTGTTAAATGCCTAGAAACATGTTACCACTACAAACATAAAAGAAGTGAAGCATTTGAAATGAGGCAAAGTGACATGTTTTGCCTATGCAATGTCTTTCTGGTGCTTGGAATATTTTTTTCTCTGGTCTTGTGGAATTTACCATTGATTGTGCAGCCTTGAAACCAGAGTTCTAAAGTATCAGAGGTCTACACTACATAGATGTGCACCGCACAAAGAAGTTTTTACATAGTTTTTGAGATCACTAAGATGCATGCCGGCTGCTGGGGGAGGGGGGG
>VYZM01000197.1:271581-286577 GCA_013398915.1 Dromas ardeola | reverse complement strand
GGGGGGGGGCGGAAGGAGGAAATCCATGGTTTAAAGAATAACCTTTGCACTCACTAACATTTGTAATTCTAATATTAAATTCACCATTGTCTATTGTTTGTCTAAAATCTTCACCTATACTATCACTTTCTTGTTGTTGTTGTATTATTTTGTATTTAGCAGTAAAAGATATTTAAAGCAAATCTAGTACCTTATTTCACAATTGCCCTTTTCAAGTTGTTTTGTAAGCGACTGTAGTTCCAAATAAAAAAGAGAAGCTGTTGCAACTCATTGAATTGCAAAAATCCTCACAATGTAACGACCAGATGTCTAACTTGAAACTGGTTGGATGGGTTGTCAGTAGAGATAAGGGCAAAACTTCTCACGGTTTTTTCTTTGATCACAAATTTTAAGCAAACTTTAAAAGAATTGCTCCATGTTGTCTGAAAAATCAGCGTGTTAGTTTTCAGCAGTGGAGTACAGGATTTTTAAGGGCTGGTCTTCAGTCAGTTAGATATCTCAAAATTCATTTTACAGAGAAGATGGTAAGTTTGCATTTTTGGAGGTGTTTTATGCTTCAGATGTAGTCCACCTGTTATGCTTTTGTTTGGGAGGTTGGATTGTTTTTTAATCAACCCACTCTTCAACACAACTGACTTAACAGCCTAGAATCTGTTCTTCAGATGCCTGAGTGTTTCTAAAGCCGACTGCTTTGATGTTGAGATCTAATGTTATTTTAATTTTACCTTAAATTACAACTTTTTTTTTTTCCTCCTTAACCTCTTTTGCTGAAGAACAATAGTAATTCTATGCTTTTCAGAGGAAACCTTTCAGGCTCCCAGATAAACTAAAAATGATTTTCTGTGTTCACTATCATCTGATTTAATGTTCTCAAGCATAGCTAGTGTAGATTCTTCTGTTTGCTTCTACCTTCCTTCTCTTCCTTGTACAATTTTTAGAATTGTAGAAGAGCACGGGTTGGAAGGGGCCTTGAAAGATCATCTGGCCCGGTCTTAGATGGGAAAGGGAGCCTAGACGAGATTATCTAGCACCCTGTCCAATTGCATTTTGAAAACATCTAGTGATGGGGACCCCACTGAGTCCCTGTGGAGGTTGTTCTAGTGATTGATTGTTCTCACTGAGGGCGGGCCGGGGAAGACCTCTATTGAGAGGAAACCTCTCCCAGTGCAACTTGAACCCGTTGCCCAGTCTTCTCCATGTGTCTTTGTCCCCTTGGCAGCCACCTCTGAAGTACTGAAATACTGTGGTGAGGTTCCCCCTGAGCCTTTACTTCTCCAGAGAAAAAAGACCTAACTCCTTCAGTCTTTCCTCATAGGGCAGGTTCTCCAGCACTTTGATCATCTTTGTGGCCTTCCTTTGGATCCTCTCCAGTCTGTCTACATCTCTCTTGAATTGTGAGGTCCAGAACTGGACACAGTGCACCAGGCGTAGCCTGACAAGCGCAGAGTAGTGGGTTGATCACCTCTTTATCTCTGCTAGTAATGCCCCTGCAGAGGCAGCCCGAGGATTCAGCCTGCCTCTGCTGCAACAGCACACTGCTGAATCCTGTTCAGCTTGTGCACCCCGGGTCCGTTTCAGCAGGCTGTTCCCAGACACACACATCCCAGCCTGTACTGGGCTCTTTGGTTGTCTCATCCCAGGTGCAGGGCTTTGCACTTGGCTTTGTTAAACTTCAGACTGTTCTTGCTGGCCCAGTCCTAGGTTTAGCTTTATTTTTACCTGCTGATCCTAAGGAGGCAGGGAACCAGATTTTGCAGAGGCTGTCTCAGTGGATGAAGTGGGAGAGAGAAGTCCCTAGGGTGCTGTCAGTAGGCACTTTCTCACATGAAGTGAGAGCACTGTGGGGTGTCTGTGCTAAAGTAACACATGTGGAATAATTTGTTGCCAGTGCTGCCTTTGTTTATTCAGTAACTCTTGCAGAAACACCAGTCTGGGTAGAAAGATGGCCAAATCTGAGAAACTGAAGTAAAAATTAACTATGCAAGATGGATATAATATTCCAGAGAGGCATCAATGTCTTCCTGAAGTAACCGAGATTGCCACAAAAGCGACTGGAGTGTAGTATGGCCATGTAGACTTAAGTGTCTTCAGAAATAATTCCTGCTTCTGTCAATTAAATTGTTGAACAGGTTTATCTATAAAGTTTAATAAAAAGATGTTCTGTCTTTAGCAAACAGTTTTGCCAGCCTTAAGGTGTGATTATTTTTTTTAAACAAAAAAAAATAAATTAGATGTAAATGAAGCCATCTTCAGGACACATTTTTTTAATCCATGTTGATGAACTATTTTATTACTATTGTGTACATACAAGGTATGAGTTTAATAAATCCCTTTTGGGGTTTTGATGGGCTAATTTAAATTCGTTTATTTTCCTGTTGTCCCTTATCTTTTAGAATATGAATTCCAAGGCTGCCTTAATAGACCAATCATTCTTAAAAACCTTTTCATGTTTTCAGCAGCGCTAATGTCTGGGGAAGGGAGGGGTTAGTATTACATGTTAGAATAGTGTTAGACTATTGCTTCAGAACTACTTTCTGTGTTCTATTTTGCTTAAATCGTCTGAAGAGTCCAGATATAACTGGTACATGTCTGTATATATCTTCATCTTAGCCTGGAAAAAAAAATAATCTTCTGACTTACCAACTCTTACTGTGTCCTTTTTTCATCAGCAATTGACAACTCTCCTGAAATTTCACACTAGGGTAGCATTTCCATAGTTATTTCAATTCACTGATTGAAATGTATAGCAATTCTTTTACTTTCTTGGCTGTACCAATGGCATCTTAATGTGATAATACAAAGAAATCCCAGCTTCTCTGAGTCCCAGGGTTAGTGCAGACTAGTTCTGCTTGATTGTTTTTATCCACTGCAGAAGAAAACATTGCAAAAATAGAAGTGTAAATCCAAGGAAACTTGAATCTGAATATGTTTTGGTTCATTGTTTTTGGAGAGGTATAGCGTATTAAAAAGAAAAAATGGAAGCTTCCGTTGGTGAATAGGCATTTCAGGCATCAGAATTGCTTCTGCAGAATGTATTTTCTTTTCCATTAGAAGTATTTGTATGACTTAAAATTCTAAGCCATTTGCATACTGCTGTATCAAATTGTGGCAGATACAGCATTGCTTGTATCAAACAGTTTTGCTTAAAGTATTTGTGTGCAAGATCTCTTTGTTTCTGTTCCACAGCCATTTTACCTACATTGTGTGGGGGCAGGGAAGAGAGTGAAGAATGGAATAAGCTTTCTGGAGTTTGAATCCAGGTCACTTGGCGAGCTTCCAGGAACTAGGCAATAATAGGCACACTGGCTGCTTTCCCTTTTTCATTCTTTCTTTTCCAATGATCTGAAACCTGAGGAGAGAAAACTAACAAGTGGAATTACTCTGAATAAAATTAAAATGTTTCTAGGAATGTACTCACTCTTTCCATTCTAACCTTTCTCTCAAGCAGCTAGAATATAGTTCTTTGTGTCTCTACTGCAGCTAACTTGCTTTAATTTTTGTGTGTACTGTCGTTCCTGTGGTAGGAGGAGACCAAAAGTATTACAAACTGTGAATCTTATAACGTTAAAGGTCTTGTTTCATGTATAGAGAGAAATGTTTCTGCTATAACAAGCCAGAAACCTTCTAGCTGAGATGTGTCATTCAGCTAACCTAAAACACGATAGCAATGCGATATGGACCGCATAAAGTGATCTAATCATCAATGTGCTATGTCTTACAGAAGATGCAGACTACAGTGCCTTTGGTACGGATACTATGACAAGGAAGAAAAATGTGTTATCAAATGTGTTACGTCCGGATAATCACAAGAAGAAGCCACACATTGTCATCAGCATGCCACAAGACTTCAGACCAGTGTCTTCTATTATAGATGTAGATATTCTTCCAGAAACCCATCGTAGAGTACGACTTTACAAATACGGAACTGACAAACCCCTTGGATTCTATATACGAGATGGCTCTAGTGTCAGAGTAACACCACATGGATTAGAGAAAGTTCCAGGGATTTTCATATCTAGGCTTGTTCCTGGAGGCCTGGCTCAAAGCACAGGCCTACTGGCTGTCAATGATGAAGTACTGGAGGTGAATGGAATAGAGGTTTCAGGAAAAAGCCTTGATCAGGTTACAGACATGATGATTGCAAACAGCCGTAACCTGATCATTACGGTAAGACCAGCAAACCAGAGAAATAATGTTGTGAGGAACAGTCGGACTTCTGGCAGCTCCGGTCAGTCTACTGAATCTAGCCTTCCAAGTAGCACGCCAAATATCTTAGCAAATTTCTTGCAAGGAGAGGACGAGAGTGATGAAGAAGACATTATAATTGAAGACAGTGGTGAGCCACAGCAGATTCCAAAAGCTGCACCTACCAGTGAAAGCCTAGAATCGTTGACACAAATTGAACTCCTTCATGAGTCAACGCAAAATGGATTCCTTCCTTCCAGTGAGATGAACTTGAATCATTCAGCAGGCAGCGTGAGCATGGAATGTGAAGTACAAGATCCAGATCATAAGTCATTAGAAGAAGATGGAACTATAATAACACTATGAAATTACATTGTGTACTTTGTATTAAGTAAGGATGCCATACGTGTTTTAATTTGGCTTAATGTGTAATACATATTATACCTCTCCATCTACCGAGCACTGCAGTTAGATTAAAAGGAGGGAAAACAGTAAATACAAAAGTTCAAAATTATGTAAGTTGACTAACTCCAGTTAATTCTGCACTTCAATGTAAATACTTCACAAAGATGGAAGACAATTGATAAATGACTGAAACTGGATGAAGAAAATGTAAATTGAAAATGAAGGATAGCTAAGAGATGGCTGTGAGCTTTTTTTTAATAGTACTTGATTTTTTTTTTATGCAGAATACTACTGGTTCTATAGAAGTAAACTTCCATTACTGTGTGAGGTTGACTATCTAATGTACTGTGGTTTCACGTTCATCTCAAGTGCTGCTTACGTGTGATGGAGCTGCTTTAGCCACTTCATTCCTGTTCTGGACTGCTGTTTAGCTGGTAGAGCTGTTTGTGTGCCTCTGTATGAGGAAACTGAAAAATAAGCAGAGGTAGGGTGGGAAGGGTTGTTCTTGGTTGGTCTAGTTGAGCAACAGGGATATATGATAGTGGTCAGCAACTGGACAACAGTCAGGATTTGAAGGTGGGGCCTTCTGAAGTTGACTGTTCCTTTGTAAGTGAATGTGCAACCACAGGCTCATTAGTCATGCACCTTTACTGTTTTTAATGGCCAGGCAAGCTTGCTTTTAATGACTATGATTTTGAAATTTAAATGTGAAAGTCTTAACGCTTATTTATCAAAGACCTGTTCTCATTTTTAATTTGCAATATTTAAGGATATCATTTGATTTAGTTGTTAATCCCAGTAAATTTCAAAGAAATCAAATGTAAAAATGCTATGGAAACAACATAACAATCTATGTTAAAATTGCAGTCCTAGTAGAAGCTGTAAAGATTTTTACTAGGAAAGGTTTGTTGGAGTGGGTCTCAGTTATGTAAAAAGTGACGTTCTTCAAACCTAAGCAAGTTAGAACACCTTAAATTAAATCCCTGGATTAAAAAAAAGTTTTAAATCAGAATGAGGCTTTAATAGAACTTGCTTGAGCCATGTGATATTAAATTATTCATTATAATGAGCTACACTGTAAATGCTGATCTTTGTGTACCACTGTCTGGGTGTTTTGAATATTACAAAGTTGCTATATGTAAAACAAAATACTGATGACAAGTCCTGATACTACAAGTGCATAAGTGTGTCTGTAATCAGCTGCAAACTTACTAGGAGAATTGCAGGGAGAGGCTTCTGGCTTCCTCCCGCCCTTTCCCTTTTCAGTATCTCTTCCTTTACCACTTTGGCCCGCGATTCCCAACCTGACCCTTCTCTGGAAACGTAAGCTGTGGCAGGAAAATGAGATGGGGACTAATAGGGCTGGGGAGAAGGGTGGATGGAGCTTCTCACCAGGGATCCAGCAGTCTCTGCCAACCTCTAAGAAAGAAATAGGATGCTACCAGTTCTGTACTAGGGTACTGTGCTGACCAGAGCCAGTAGTCTAGGTTCTTGGAAGCATGTTCTGCCCTGTGGGGGGATATGATGAATGGGAAAGGAGACTAGCCCCTTTCCTTTCCCCTCAGTCTATCTTGAGGAAACATCTACCTCTGGTAGCTTTACTAACAAGACTAACTGTAAATTTAATGTTAAGGCATCTGTAAGAGTCTCTAGGATATCAGAGGCTAAAACTGTATTTGTTTAATATTTTTTTAATAATGTAAACAAAATTGCTTCAGAAATTACTGCTTTTTGGTTTTACTAAACGCAAAAATTAAATTGATCTCTCATGAGCATAAAATTTATGAGCATATGTTCTTATGAGCATATTTTAATTCATATCTCATGAGCATTAAATTCATATCTCGAGCCTTTGACACCATTGAAGTTCAAGTCTCGTGGATGTCAAGAAAGGCTACATTCCTGCCCTTTTTGACTTACGGAGAGTTGGCACAACAGGCAGTGGCACTTCGCAAATACAGGTTAGAGTTCTGCTTCGTTGGATTTATTTATGGTTTCTTCAGTATGCGTATGGAGAGGCCCTGTAATCTTCTTCCAACATGAGCAAGAACTTTGAAGTGTTCTACTTATTTTGCTAATAATTATTAAAAATGAAGTAACTACATCCACTTAATATGAAATGACGAAAAGAAATGTTCATTCTGCAACATGTAGATTTTAAATAGACATGTTTTCTATCAGTGCTGCTCTATGCTTCCTTTATTTAAGGAAGATTGTTTACTTTAAAATGTCTTTTTTTTCCTTTATCAAAAGACTTTCCTTCCTGTATGAAATCACCAGTGGAGGGTGACTTTCATTTATTATGCTAGTTTGCACTTCTGTGCCTTTTGTTTACTTGAATGTATTGTGAATAATCAAAGGAATAAAGGCACTTGGATGAAAAGAGAAATGAGGTCCACAGATACAGAAAACGAACTGGTAGTGCGCTTAATACAGGTGTAACGTTTTCATTCAGTGGAAATACATTATGGGTCTAATGTGGTACATTAGTATTTTGCAGCTTGGATAATAGCTTTGAGCTGTTAACTTATACAGGAGGGCTGAGTCTGAGAGTGCTAGTGTTGCAAGGTAACTTATTGCTTAGGTACAAACACCCGAGGTTAGTGTGCTGCCAAACACTGTGTTACCTAATCTGTACTTGTACCAACAGATGCATGAATAGTTTGAATATAAAAGCCAGTATTAAGGACTTGTAGAAATTTAACTAGGGTCCTACTCTAAATTGCATGAGAATACATCTCTTAGGACCTTTCCTGCAAAGCGATTAATCTAAATGTGAGACAATGTTCTTTTTGACACATCATGTTTTGTTTTACACAAATTTGGTAACATGTAGCAAAACTAAGCATTTGGGACTTGATAAAAACATTAAAGAATAAACCTAATAATGGGTTTTTAAAAGTATGTATTTACAGTTACAATGACAGACTGCACAGCATGTAATTGCTTAATGCTGCAGTTACCATAAAGTTCTTCCGTATCTTACTAATGCATACACTGTTAATTATGAAATATTTTTAAATTGTTATTTCACGATGATCAACAGTTGATTATGAGTGGCTAAACTTAATTTTATATATAAATGGTACTGGGGTTCAGTATAAGTTTTTTTACAATATGCTGATATTGTTAGCCTTTCATTCACTACCTCCTAAATTTTTAACATCTTTGCAGTTTTCTCCTTGGAAGAAAATACTTAAAGGCTTGACTGTTTTATATAGATTTTAGCTAAAAAAAAGAAAAAATCCAAAAGTGATGGTGAGGATGCTACGCATGATTGACAATATTACGCTGCTATTAATGTAATCTTTGTGTATTAAGTATCCTGTATATGTAAATTGTATTTTCAATCCAGATTTTATAAATTAATTTATAAATATCCAAATTATTTCAAAATGGAATGGAAAAGTAAAATTCCTTTGACTAGTGTTAAATGTTGCGTACATGCACAGTGGGGGGACAAGTCATTCCTTACTTGTGACTGGGAGATTTAAGTGCACCTTAATAGAAAAAAAGAACAAATTCTTAATAGAATTAAGATGCATTTACTTTGAAGTTCTGCTATGGTACCGGATAAGTCAAGCCTAACTGTGAATCATATGTTTTTTCCACAACTGAATTAAATTTAGGACAATGTTCTCACAAGCTGTCTTTAACATATGTGTATTTTTGTGAATATTATGTATTTTCTAATTAAATTTTACTTGCAATGTGATTTTTACATGAATGAACTTGTTTAAAATGTCAAATATCAGTATTTTTCTTACAACTTTAATGTATAATGTACATTGGTATCTCACTGAATGAAGATTGATTTTACAAAATCAAGCTAGCTGTAGTTGTATATTAGTCTTATATTTTTACAGACTGGAATAATAAACGGATATAGAAATAAAATGTGTTTTTTCTTAATTACTTTGTCAGATAAGTAAAAATGAGAAAGAATGTATCCCCTTATTCTCAAGTGTGAGAGTAGGTGGGCTTCATTCTTTTTTCTCTTGGACAGCAAGTGGGCCGTGTTTTCATAGCAGTCTTAAATGTTTGCTTCCTCTGCTCCTTTCTCTGGAGCAAATCTCTGTGCATGGAAAGTATGCAAGGGTTCAAAACATTTGTCCTTCAGCGCTGTTGACTAATCTGTGCTGTGCTTATTCCTACAGTAGCTGCAAATAATGAATCTTGCTTTGTATCGCTTGCCTGAGGACTGCTCATAGTACAGTTCAGGTCATGAGGCCAAGGGGATGGTCCCTCATCCTCCGTCACTTTTGTCACATGCTGCTGGTGATGTGGAGGTTTTCACTGTTACTGTAAGTATTTGGTATAACTGTCTGCATTGAAGTTTTAACGTGCACCTGTTCCACTTGGAAATGTTTTCTCCCGTATCTAATGTCTTGGCAGCCCTTGTAAACATTTACCTAGTGACAAGAGACTTAGGGTTTTTTCGCCCTTTTGTGTAGGGCTTTTGTGACTGCTGGTCTCGGGGCCAATCTTATGACTTCTGTACCTTCCTTCATATATGCGTGACTAGTTTCATTTGTATGGTTCAGTGCTTTTCATACTTGCCTATGTAGCAATGGGAAGGTGACAAAAAGACTGATATCAGCACTAGAGTATCTTAATGTTGGTATGTAGCTGAGAGAACCCAGTCTTTAATCTGTGCACTCGAGTCTCAATGTCTTGTAGCGGAAATAAATTTCTTTATTTTGCACAGAACCTGATGGCTCACCCCTTTCCTCAAGGAATGCTGAAATTGGTATGAAATACCAAGAATATGGTATTCTTGAAATGATGTGAGTTTTAAAAATTCATCCTGCCTGTATTAAAATTTAGGTGTAGTATTTTTCTAACTTCAGAACTTCTATCCAAATGCATAAAGCTCTGAAACTGGGAGAGATTTCACTGACTCAGAGCGTTTTTTTAGCATGTGAATTGTTGTTGGAGCAAGTAACTTCCTAGTATTGCAGCTGAAACTTTTCAAGTATCAGACATTTCGAATAAATTTAATATGAAAAACTGAGGAGCAAAATCTGAAGATTTTGCAAGACAGACTTCAAGATTAGACAATAAAATAGCAAACAATTCAGTGTAGGGTAAGTGTGCATGTGCGGGGGAAAAAAATTCATCTTAATTTTGCCCATGTAATGATGAATGCCAAACTTGCGTGCCCCTCGGGAGGCCATCCCTCTCGGGAGCCCATCCTGGGCTATGATAGTTCAGTGAAAACATCAGTCCCACACTTGCTAGCATAAAAACACAAACTGTGTTAGGAAAGGAATAAAGGACAAACCCAGCAACATAATGTTACTGTACAAAACCATGGTTCAGCAATGCTTTTAATAGTGTGCAGTTCTAATTGCTTGTTTTCAAAAAGGATACCAGACTGAAAAAAAGTAATGTCATCTGCATTATAAGATGGTTTTAGTAAAACAAGACTGAGGACTGGTCAGCCTGAAAAAGATTGTAAAAAGCAATAAAGCTGTGTGTAAACAGTTTTGTATGAGGAAATTAAATATCAACAGATTACAAAAGTGCAATGGAATATAATTTCCATTTACCAACTTTGAGTTATTTGATTCATGGTGAATTTTATCTCCCTAAGAAGTCATTTTTAAGGAGATCAAAAATATATTGAACGTAGAAGACACTATTTCATGTAAGGTATACTTCCACAGAATTAGCCTGACGCTGACCTGAGCTCTCTGCAAATGCATCTCCTCCAGCGTTCCTTGGCTTGGGACTGACTGAGGGTGGGGGTACTGTCACTGAGCGGGAAGTGCTCTTCCAGCAAGAGTACAGATTATTTTGCTGAACCATTAGTATCCATTAGTGTCTCTATGCCTTCCAGCAAGCTTCTATGTCTAAGAGAATTTCTCCTAAATAAAATCCACTAAGAATCAAGGGGGTGGGTTATTGCAGGAGCAAAGACTAAGGAACGTATCCTCAGGAATGCATGTATCTATGAGGATAAAGTAAGCTTGATGGGGTGCTTTAGGTAGGACAAGAACTCAGAGTCGACCAATGCTATATTGAACTGGACTGAATGTGCAGTGGAGGCACAGTACAGAGGCTAATCTGGGACACTTCAAGGGAACAAGACTAAAATGCATACTCGGTGCAAGTCAGCAACGCTATTTCTGCTAATCACTGTGATCCCTACTGGTAGTTTTTCTAAACTAAGGAACTTAATTGTAAAGGGAGACACTAACTTTTTCTACTGCTGCCTCCTTGAGGAAGGAATGCAACTGTTAACTACCATGCAGTAACACATCGGTCCTTTACATGCCAACAGTACTTAAGTTTCCTCAATGTGATGAGCTCTTACCAAGATGTTAGGACTTCAGTTCTGTTATGAAATTGAAAACTCATGTATGGTTGCAGATAGAAAGACTTTCTGGGATTTTTTGTAAGCAATCAATTGAAAATTCTCTCCTTGGTATAGCAGGAGAAAGATTTAGACTAGTGCTAAATACCTCTTTGAAGTTTTCTTGTTATCTTAAAACTTCCTGTGGCATTCTAGTTTCAGACTTGCCTGCATTACCTCTGATGAACATGTGTTCCTTGCAATACAAGTGTCGATATTCAGGTACGATTGTGTAGTAGTTGCATGTGGTAATGCTAAAGAGGAATAACTGGCTTCAAGGTAGCTTCATAAATGTCTTCCAATACTAGCATGAGGAAAAATGTGTTGGACGGTAACAGTATTGTTCTTGGATGTTGTAGAAGTATGCAAGAAATGGTACAGCTGGTTCTTGGAGAGGCGAGATTGTAGCCAAAATTTAAGAATTCAGACTCCTTGTGCAGCTATGATAGATCACTTGTGTACTTTCCCTCTCAAATAGGAGATAAATTTGTCTCTGAGGACTTAATGTAGTATGCTTGATTTTAAAAGTGCTTTAGAAATATGAAGCACAACACGATTTGAAGAAGTGCTGTGCTATTTAACCAGCATTTCTTATTGCGGCAATTCAGAAGTGTTGCTAAGAAGATAAAATTTCCTGTCCTTCCAATTAACATTCCTTTCTACTTGAACTACCATTTTATTACCTGATAGTATAAGGAAATGCCTTGCATTTCATCAGTATGAAAGACTTATATCGGGCTCTGTGATAGTACATTTAAGAAAGTATATAAGAACATATTTATTGTCTCTGTGTTTGCTTTCCACGAATGCTTTCTTTTGAGCATCTAGTAATACCTAGTTACTGATACGGCTTTTTTTTTTTTGTAGTCACAGATGCGTTGGCAATGCTCAGAAACAAGGAACATGGAGTATGAGGGACACATGAGAACAGATGATGTGGAAGGAGCTAGAGAAGGTAGGGACATCATCCAGTGCAGGGGCTCATGCTTGCATAAAAAGCATTTTATTGGTGTGGTTACAACAAAGCTGATGTGTATCATAATCTGGCGTGTCTAAATCGGTTCTGAAAATAAGTGGCCTAGATATTCACAGCTGCAAGACAAAATAGAGATAAGAGTAAAAAGTTGGAAGCAAATAGGAGATAAACTAACAAAGGAGGTAGGAGTCCCAGTGTACTGCAGAAAGGAATACTTAATTTTGCAATAGCCAAAAGTTTATCTATTAAATTTATCTGTATAAGCTGGTCATATAAAAGGTAACAATAACCTCTAGGCACAAGAAGGGTATTCCTGTTGTGAGGCACTGCAGTTCCTACAAGGACTTTCCTTTTTTTTTTTTTCTTTTGCTGCTTTGCTCTTCTGGATATTGTAGACTCTGGAAAAAAAAAAAGTGGCTTCTCATCTTTCTGTTGGAGGATGCAAAGGATTTGGAATTCTTAAAGCGCTCAGGAGAAAGTATTGAATATATAAACATAGATTTCTCTGACTCTCTGAATGCTACACAAGGTTACATAAAATGCTTGGACTTGTAATTCAGAAATTTTAAATCCTAATAGCTTAAATCCCCTAATAACCTTGTTATTAAGTCTGCCCTTCATACTTTTTCTATCCTGTGCTGTAAAATGAGAAAACTTAAGAATTTGTAAAGAAGAACTTGCAAACTTAAGAATAAACAAGCTAAAACTTAATGCAAAAAAAACTACTTGCAAAAGACGATTTGGGTGTTTTATTAAACATTGAAATGCTATTAACTGTCTTTCAGAAATACTTCATGTGGTTAGTAACTGGATCTGTATAATGTAGAAAAATTGTTTGGCTTTTTTGAGTCATCCTGCAAAGTTAGTATCTTGAAAAAATGAAGGAATTCAATATGTAGCTTTCCTTTGGGCTGTGCTTTATACTGAAAAGCTGTTAGGATAGTGAGGACAAAGGGTTATCCCAGCCTTACAGCCGAGAGAGGCAGAGGTCATGAAACCATTTGGTCACAGAAACAGAAATACAATGCATCATCTGTTCTTTTTAGCACTGTTTTCTCTTGAGAGGTTTCCTCTACAGTAAATAATTGATGCCAGTGCTAAAGCTCACATGGATGGCATAGCCTATATGAAATAATCAGGAGGAATCTTAATACTTTTAAAGCACCTAAAGTACTCCCCCTGGCTCCTCGTGTTTCTTCTAAGCATACCCCTTCACGCTCTTCCTGTGATAGTTACAAGTTACTTAGTTTTGTAACAGTTAATCTGTGATATACAAGAAGTAAGGAATATTTCATTCAGATCTGTTAAAGGTTCCCAAACACACTTTCCAAATCTCACTGAAGTTTTACCTGGTGCATCTTTCCCTGATACAAACACTTCTTTCGAAGATACAGAATACAAGCCCTTGGGGTCTACAGCATAAATGGTACCTGAGTGGCTGAGCAGAGAACAGGTCTGTGGTGTTAACTCTGCAAATCCATGGCAAGGCGGCTGCCCAGACTCGAAGAGCTTCAACTGAAATGAGAAATGAAGTGCCCGGAGATGCAATGTGTTTCTCCTCTATGCAGTGCTAGTCAGTGGAAGATCAGGTTTTGCAAATACCTTACAATTTTTTAGATAGGAGGTTTTTAGCCACCACAAGTGTAGCATAAAAGGGTCTGTCTGGTGCTATTGTCGGAGTGACAGAGACTAGATTCAGTTCACTGTGTCTGTCCCTATTCTTGATAAAAGGTTTGGGGAAACACTGCAACCTATTAGCTTTTTCTTCTATTGCTTCAAGTACCTCTTCAAGCCAGGCTGCTTTGATCTCAGCAAACCACAGACTATAAATTTGGCATGTTCTTATGAACGCTAAACTGAACTTATATTTCTCCTGTTATTCAGCAATAATTTGGTCTTATCCAAAGCCAAGAAAAGCTTTGGATGACAGTGCAGGCCTGTTGTGGCCTCCTGCTCTGCAAGCACTTAAAAGTAGTTTCATATAGTATAAAAATCTGAAATTAGATAATGTCTCAAACTGATTAGTTGGAAATACTGCATATTGCTTTATGTCCCTGGTACTACAGAGACCCCTTGACCCTAGTATGAGTCTTCAGTACAAGATGCGTGGGCCAAACTTCTTTCGAGGGCAGGCTGCTTCTGACTACTTCCAACTGAGAATAACACTGTTATTGAGAAGAAACACGCTATTATTGAGAAATCCTCCCCCTCTTCTATCTACCAGCCGTTGACTGATCATTAGTTATCAAGTAGGTCCTGTTTCCTGCTTAGAGGAGGAAGAACAACGAACAAACTGAGAACAGATGGTTATTTTTGTCTCAACACTGACTGCTGTCTTGATCATCTGTCCCTCTAAAATGTTGCTTTGGTTTAAGAGGGTGTTTTAAAGGAGCCTAATGCAAGGAAGAGCATCTTCTGTAGCGAAGCAGCATTCAAGAAGAGTCTCTCTAACTGCAGGCTTCCCCAGGGAGTCTCTTGGCTTCATCCTCAGGGAGAAGGACAGGGTCTTTTTGTGATTTAGGCACTGTGTCATGAGTTCTGCTCTGCCTCGTATAAAACTGAATGTCTCTAACCTCAGGTCATCTAAATACTCTCCTTGCAAACAGGGCGTAAAGAAATTCTGAGCACCTTTAAAGCTGCATTTTCAGCAGCAGCCAAAAATAGAGATCAGCTCTAGTGCATCTGATCATTGAATATCTGAGCCTCTGTCCTATAGCCTGCGATGCAGGCTTGTTGAAGCACAACGCTATTAAAAACACCTTGATTTTAAGAGTGGTAAATAGGAGGGGAAGCTTTGTGCTGGTGCTGTGACTTTGCTCGGCGCTGGTTTGAATCCCTTTTCCGTGGCCGAGAACGAGAATTTTCGTGACTTCTAACCGAGAGTAAGCCTTGGACCCTTGTCTGGTGGAAGAGACCCTTATGGCTGGAGGGAGAGAGGGGCTACCGCCGCTCGGGGGCGCGGGGGGCAGTCCCGCAGCCCGCTCCCGTGTCGCTAGGTGGCGGGCGGGGAGCGCGGAGGCGGCGCGGCCGCGGCGGGCCCGGGCGAGGGGAGGAGCGGCGGCCGGGGGCGGA
>VYZM01000197.1:244657-263607 GCA_013398915.1 Dromas ardeola | reverse complement strand
CGCCCGGCGGTGAAACACCGGGGGTAGATCTCAACAGAATGATCAAATAATCCCTGTTTTCCCTGGTCCTTTCCATCACCTTATTCACGTTATGAAACCTTCCCCAAAGGCTGCTCCGGATCCCTTTGAGCCGGTGGCACCACAGTGACGTTCACCAGCTACGGATGGAGGCCGCCGGTGCTGGACAAACACCACAAGCTGGTTGTGTCCGCTAAGAGAATATAAGAAAGAAGTTGATACGGGTGGAATAAGTGAGTGGGGAGCACTAATTAACGACGGGGGTTGCCACTGATGCGCTCTGCAACGTTCATAACGCATCAATTATCTTGGCCATTGTCAGTGCCTAATTGTTTGGGATAAACCGTTTAGAGCCAGGGGTGTGCGTTACCGCTCAGCTTCCCCCAGGCCTCGCCGCATGGAGCGGTGCTGTCTGAAGGCCATGTGGGTTATGCTGCTCGTGTAAAAATAACGAACGCGATTTTTGCAGCCAACTTTTTCTTTCCTTCCTCAGGCTAAAAAAATGTAAAATTAGGTAGAGGAACTGGTACTGCGTTTTAACCCTTCACGAGTGTTCCATCGAGAGCTGGTTCACGTAGCATGGACCAAGTTTACCTAGAGGGACTTCCTCTTACAATCACTGATGTGCAGACCAGCCCGCCTTCTGTTTGCACTTACCACAACATTTTTCTTCTGTCTTCAAGCATCTTGTATAATGCATGTGTCATTGGCAACTACAAGGGTTGCTAATTGTACTGAATGCACTTCGAATGGTGACCAGCCAACATCTCCTGGGGGACTTGTTGCCTATGAGCTATTTTGTTGGATGGTTCTTAGGAATTGCATAGATAAACAGAGAGGGACAGAATAAAGTGAAGCAGATCAGAAAATTATGCAGCCAATATTACTTAGGCAGTTGAAAAGCAATTTTCTGGCTTTATTCTTACCAGCTTTATTGCAAACGAAAGAGGTTGGTGGGCTGGCCTTTCTGCACGTGGTCTTCTGTTCACAAAACAAATGCCAGTATTGTTGATGGTTGGACTCAATGATCTGAAAGGTCCCTTCCAACCTAGACAATTCTATGATTCTGTTGCCCCCTAAGCATCTTTCCACTTTTCTGTTCATGTATCCCAGGTTTTTTTGGAGAAATGTTGTGCTTACTCTCAAGGACAGAACTTGTAAGTCATAGGCAGACCCCAAGCAGTCTGATGTGGTCTGCAAGAACCCATTGAGAACTGAAATTGACATGTTTGACACAGTTTATTCAAAATATCATCATCTAACTAATTATTATTATTATTTGGTTATGGGACAGTTTTGCACCTTGAATGTGAGTTCCGCTCAGGAGAAGTGAGGCCACCATGCTTGTTCTAGGCAAATCAGTCAGCACTATAGCCAGTTAGTAGTCCTTTTTTTGACTTCTGTCAGAGGTCTCTGGTTTTGTCATTGGCATGTCTTGCTTATGCATAATTGCTTCCAGAAGGAAGTGACATAGAGTGGAAAGAAACAAAAGCTTGGTTCATCAAAGTCTCACGTGGTTAACAGGGGACTTAAAAGGAGAAATAGCTGCCTTGTGAGAATGGTTCAGTATTAGTGGCTGTTTAAGCAGTTCTTTTTCCATTCATTTTTTGACAAAAATAGCTGTAAAGGAGCATGGGAACCTCAGAGAATGCAGTCTGTTTTTTGGTCCATCTTGGCTTACATTTGTCAGCTTTAGATTCTCTACTATGGCACATTTAGTGCAAAATGTAGAATACAAGAGATTGGTTTCTTGGGCCAAAAAATCCTTTGAGTTCATTCCTGAAAGGTGATGATGTTTGCGTCAGTGATAGGGCATCACCTGCTCAAAGCAAGTGGTTTGAATCAATAGCTCTTCACTGCACTGTATTCTGTCTGATTTACTATTAAGTTCATTCACTCAATTTTTCTGTTTGGGAGCTTATGCGAAGATTTTGTGCGTACCTTATGCTTTTTCCCATCAATCAGGCACACACCTTACATTTTTGGCTCCAATATAGGGAAAGATGGTTGGCTTGCTCAGATGGATCCAGTGAGCTTTTAAACCTCCTGGGAGACCTCTTTTCTTGCCAGCCTTTTCTACACAAAAAACCACTAACCTAGTTTCAATACACTATCTTTGCAATGCCCCTGAAAACATTTTTCCACAACCTGCAGACTGCAAATAATTCCCTAGTATGCAGATTATTGACCTTATCTGGGAACATCAAAGCACTGCAGTCAGCGTGCTGATGCTGTGCCTTTCTATCCGGTACCTACAATTTAAGGTTCCTTTCAGCAGCACATCAAGTGGTATCTGGGAATCTGATAAACATAATGTAGTATTGGAACTGATTCCAGCTTCTATGCCTAGCAATAATTTGGTCTTTTGTCTATGCCAACAACAGACAAGGGGAATCTTGCTTTTTTTCAATCCGGCATTCAGTAAAGTGTTCGCATAGAGGGATTTGGCTTGTCTCCTTTGAGTGTGCTGCTGCTTTTCACTTACAAGTACTCTTGATGCATACATTTGAATACTGCAATGAGGAAAAACCTGGATCCTCAGAGCTAGGAAGACAAAATGCTATTTCCAGTGTCATACTGTTGCACCTGGCTAGGCACAGCATGGCACAGCACTTAAAATGGACACTTGTACAGTAGGTAAGTTACAGTGACAATGTAAATCCGTATCCAGCATGCCTCACACTTGCCACGGAAGAAGCATCTTGCAATGAAAAGATTGTGCTAGAAGAATTTTAGTCCAGTTATTTAACTTTTTGTGAGGTCTTCCTTAGGGCACTGACTTCAACAAAGTAAATTAATGTCTTTTTAAGTGGCTTCAGAGCCTCTCAAGTATAATTATCAAATTGTGATATTTAACTGAGCTATGATTTGAACCAGTGACACAAAAGCCAAAAAATTTATTTGTCATAACCAGACTCTTGTATATGCTGTCCTCCTTGTTTCCATGGGTCATTGTTGTTTACCTTTTTAGTTACAATTCTTTGTGCTTCTTGTATATCTGAGAGCACGATTGAAAAAGGTAGTTATTCAGAGAGGCACAGCTGGTTTAGTTACATGTGGAAATTCTTTACTTCCATTTCTTTGTCTCCTAATCCGTGGAAGAGGATGTGTAGTTAGATACAAAATCTCTGCTTGTGTTTGATACTCCTCTTTTTTTTTTTTTTTTAATTTTTTAAATATGTATGTTGATCCTCCAGCATACCCACCAGTTTATAAAACCACAGGTTAGTGGTTCTCAACGCAGTGAACTTTCTTGCAGAACTCGCCCCAGGGAAATTACGTGTTTATAAATCTTGCTTTATTACAGTTCCGCAGACCAGCTGCTAGCTGCTTATCTTTGTCTCATGGACTTACAGTTTGGGAACCTCCTCCCTGAGGCCCTAGGTCTAAAACCTGGTTTCATCACTGGGGAAAAGAGAGGAAGAGGTTATTTTATTTGGTTCGCTGTGGCTTGGGTTTCTAAATTCTCAGGAACATACCAACCTCAGTTTTCCCTTTTCTCACCACTAAGCTGTTGGTTTACAGTGATTAGTTTTACTCGTGATCCTTTTATGTTACTCTGTGTTAACATATGTAATCAAAGACCAAAACAGAATAAAGAGAGATCCTTTCAAAAAAGTCCCTGTCACAACTAGAAATTGCACAGCATCTTTGACTTGCAGCTCCAGCTACTTTTTTTTATTTTCCTGAAAAAATAATAGTTCTTATAAAATAGAAAATAACAACAATCTGTAGTTGTTTAACTGGTACAGCTTGAACTGCAGTGTATGCAAGGATCAGGTCTCACTGCCCTACATGCAGGGTGCCATTTCTGGTTTGTGTTCCAATTCATCATTCTTACTCTAGTTGTGCTGTCTCCTGACTGACTTTGGTGCTGCTGGTTTGCTGCCTCCTTGAGCCTAGTCTTGCTGACTTGAATTGTTAGAAGACAAAGCTGAATCAAACCTTCCTTCCTTACCTCCTCTTTCAATTAACATAGTAAAACCTAGTAAGAGGAATACAGACTTTTTCCCACGGACTGCTGTGCTCTGGTGCTTGTGCTGAGCACTCTGCTAAATCTTCAGTAAGATAAAGTAAAAAACATTGCACAAGGGGAAATAAATCTGGTTTTATAATGTGGGGTTTCAGACCAGTCCTGCTTTCTGTGGCTCATGAGAGGTTGCTGTACCAAGAGAATCATTTCCCTTTGTCATGTGCTGACTCCTCTCGAACTCCTCTGTCGCTGTGGTTCTGCAGGCTGCTGCAGAGTGACTCTTCTTGAATCATATTTGCATATCATTTCCTTTCATCACGGGCTGCTTGCTGGAAAATCAGCTCTCCTGTGTCTTGTATTGGTTGTTTGCTTTTACCCTCAAAGAAAGATGGTTTAGATTTGTTCCGTGTCTGCTCTGACCTTGTTTTGTTGGTAGTTTCTGTACCGGGTCTGTACAACATCTCCCTCTTTCTGGCTATGTCCCAAACTGTGTTTATATTTACAGTAGTTATCTAGCGTTTAGCTGTAAGAGTGGCTTTTCCCTTAGTCCTTTCTGAGACCAACATTAGCAAACAAGTTTGTTACCTTATCTTTGGAAAGTGCAGGCTCAAATTTTAATCTGATGTAGTTTACCTGAGTGTGAATCTCACCTCAGACAGATCACCAGTCTGTTTTTTGCAGGTGCTTTATGATAGAGGAGGGGTTTTCTTGTCTACCATTGACCCAAAATAATTCAAGAAAACAAACCTGGAATTGATCTGCTTCGGTTCCTTCATTAGGTATTCTGTATTTTTATTTAACATTAGGAAATGTAAGTCTGACTCCATTCACAGGGATCCTGCATGAGTGTCCATGCTTGCTTTCTATTGGATATAAAGCACATACTGTAAAGATAACAGAGTTTGTGTATACAGTTACGTCACTGCTGCGGTAGGTGTTCGTGTGTGTGTATATATATATAGAGAGAGATATAGATATATATTTGATGGATGTAGTGCTGAGACCAGTAACACAGGACATACTGTTGGTTTGTTTACAGTAGCAAGCTACTACTGTTTTGATATGTCTGTTTGATCTCCTATTATAGAACACTTATAGCACTATAAAAGCATTTGATTTGCATACACTCATTCTGGTAATAAAAGCACCATAAAAGCTTACTATGAGTCATTTTATATGTATACAGCTTTGTCTATACTCAGCTTTTAAGAACACAACTTCTCAAAAAAAGAAAAGACAAATGAGTCATATGATCATCAGTAAAACATCTAAGTACCTATTAGTGTTTATAAAGCATGGTCCATGGGTTAAATGATTTTATAGCAGGCATTTATGCTTGATTTGAGATTCTGGATTAAATCTCAAAATGCCCAGAAAATTCCCTGCAGTATTAGCCCAACTCCAGATTCTCCCTGTTCTAGCTGAAAGATCTTTACTCCTCCCTGTGACATTGAAGCAAGAATATCTTCTAGCTCAGTCTTTGGGACAAAAATCTCTTTTGAAGGGATGCTTGTTCCTCTGTATTTTTTAAGTCTTATTAAAATTGTAGGCAGGACAGCTTTAATCCAGAAGTGAACCAAGACCTCCATTGTAGTCGAGAAAGACGGCTTGTATAAAAGTGGTCCTGACTGCCTCTCTTTTTTCTTTTGTCAGTGGGTTGCTGCTCTGTTTTACAAATTAGGATGCCTATCTGGGTGTTTTACTGGAGGTTTTCCTGGGTTTGCTTTTATCTTTCCCTTCAGAGACCTCTTCCTAGTTCTTGTCTTATCCATGGTTTTTGGCTTGTACATTCCATTAGCTATAGTGCTCTGCTTGGAGAGGCGTGTGTTATTGCCACCTAACATAGCACTGGAGGTTGTTTATATAGGAAATTGGGTAATTCTTGCTAACACAGCACTTAGCAGGATTTCAGATAAGGTTCAGGCTCTCGTACAGATATCAGAAACAAGCTTGGTTGTATTAGGTAGCAAAATCCCAGTAAAATCAAAGGCAGTTTAAAGGCAGTTTTCATTTTAAATCCATCATTACCCCTCATGTCAACAGTATTTCATAACAGAAAGTAGATGATCTCGTGGGAGGAATAGTGTGGAAATTTGGGGAGAAGAGGGAAGGATCTGGTTACAGTTTTGATGTGGAGTCCTGTCATCTACTATCAGGTTTTTTTGTTGTCTTATGGATTACTTGAGAAAGTAAGTTGTTTTTTTTTTTTTTTCCAATCTATACTTTATAACATACTGCAAAAGGGCCCTTGTGATAACTTTTCTGAATAGGTGTGTTTTGAAATATTCATGTGAAAAAACAGTGAAGTGAAAAGAAGCGCAGTGTTTATCTTCAAGATTCATCCTCATGTGAGATACTCTTTTTTCATGCAGATTAGAAGTGATGCATCAGAGATCCTGGACGAGACCATTCCGCTCCTTAAAGACAAGGCGATGGAAATGAACCACATCTATGCCAAGGCTGATAAATTAGAGGTTTGTTCATTGCATTAGAAAATTTACATCCTTCTTTTTATGTGTTGTATAGGTTAACTGTCCAGGTATTTATATGGAGCACTCAGATATTTATGGCTCTCTATTGTCTTATGTTTATTTTTAAATCAGTATGTTTACCCATGGTTCAGTACATATAAGTGTTTATGGTTTTGGAACATCACTGAATAATTTATTACTGTGGATTCTACAATTCCTAATGGTATATTAACAGCATTAGTTGTGGTTTTGGTGTTAATAATGCTAATAATGTTAATTTGTTTTGCGACTTGAAGGAGTATCTGTGAAACCACTTATAGCTTCAAAAATTCAAGTCCCACATCCAGTGCTGGACATACCCATTTTAAGTTGTTGATGATCATCTTAGGTAGCAGTGTAGAGATCTCGGAGCTCCCATCTTCTGCTGTGTCTGGTTTGGTGTTTATTGCATCCTGACTGAGGGAAGCCAGTATGACTCACTAAGATGATGCCCTCACCATATTTAGTAAGCAGTATGTTAAAATTTGTGTCAACTGAGGGCAAGTTTGCCTCTGGGAGGAATATAATGAAAACATGACGAGATAAATTGTGTAATGTTTAAAATAAGTTTTAACGGACTCAAAGTGAAAGAAACCAAGTGTTTGTGGCATTAAATCCAGACAGGCAGTGCTTAAAGCTTCAGGCTCTACCCCTGTACAAAGTGATATCCTGTGGTAAGGTTTATTACTCTGGGAGGGACAGTCCAATTGACTTAGCTTTCAGCAAGTTTTCTTTAAATGCAATTCATTTTTTTGTAGTTTGTGTTTTTACACCTACATTTGATAACAGACTTATCAAACCACTTCATGTTTTATGGACTTAACACCACACCAGGAGAAAGCTTCAGACAGGAAACTAAGGAAAGGCATTTTAGAACAAAAGTGGGAGTCAACTGTTAACTTGTTTAGAACCTGTCTAATTTTCAGAACTGAGTACCCCAGTCCAAGAAATACCTAGTGGGGCCTCAGCATACTTGACAATTTGGCCACACTTGAATGTATACTTAAACTGGGACTGTGAAATCTAAGTGAATAAAGTTCCAAACCAACTGTTTCTGGAAGCGTTTCACCCATTTAGGTCTTTTTGCAAATTCCATGCTTATAGGTGGTTGTGATTTTGGGGGAAGTGCTGGGGGGTTTGTTCTTGTCTTTGAACAGGAAAATAAAATTAAAACTCTAAGCAATTACTTGTGCCAAAAGAATGGTAAGCAACAGGGCTCCTTATTATTTTTTTTCCCCTCTAATACCGGGCAGGGGGAGAAGCCAACCTTCCTGACCCCGTTCCCTTGGTACAACTGTAGGGCCATAGTAATTTGGGATATGAAAACACCACCAGTCTTTGCCAGGCTGCAGGTTGCCCCTGAGTAATGCAGCAGAATGTCGTTGAGAGGCTTTTTTTGGTTATCAAGGGAGGATGATACCTTGATTGGCTGGGAATCAGTTTTTCTCCCTGACGTTACCAGCTGTAATGGCAGTAATCTGAGAGCACAAGATTAAATTGGCAATTTGAGCAGTAGTTAATGTTTTAATTAGAACTTTTAAATTTAAAGCTTAGCATCCATGGGGATTTTCAAGGGAGAAATTACCTTGTACTCCTAAGAGTAGAAAAGAGAGGGACTGTTGTGTAATGGTTATATAGGATGAGAATCTGCTGGGTTTTAATTTTGATGTTGCCACTGGTACATTTTGGGCAATTAATTTACCTCACCTTCCTCATCCCTAAAATGGGCAGTGCTCAACTTCTTAAAAAAAAAAAAAAAAAAAAGTGAAGCTTAATCATTAATAGAGAGTATCAAAACTCTTTACAAACTATTCTGTTTTTTCACAAATAAATACTGTGGTCTTTCTAGTTGGCTTTCCTGTATGGCTCAAATTTCAACTGAAACTGAACACAGGTATGTTTTAGGTCAATAATTCCTGACCTTTTTTAGGTAAAAATCACCTGTCCTTATCTTTTCCTCTGCACTCTCCTCCCTCCTACCACTTTGGCCGCTTTCTCACTCCCACCAGTAGTAGCAGTGTCTTTGCAGGTTCTGAAGAGCTTTTCATCTCACTGCTGAAATGTTGCCAGACCTTTAGATATTATGCAAGTGCTTACACACTCTGTATGCTGAAAAGGGAGCGAATGTCTGCCCTTGGGTAAGGAGAAAAATTAGCCTTAGGTCATGACCAGTGGTTCTTCTCATGGCTGTAAACATCTGTAGTCTACTTCTGAGTATGCGCCCCTTGGATATTTATATTAGCAATACTGCACTCTGAAATCTTGCTAAGCTTTTTCTTTGACTTCTGATCTCTAGCTTGGATAATGTTGAAACCCAGCACAGGTGCTTTTAATTTTCATTAGCTGTTTTTCCTCTCTCCATAGGCATTTGTTAAAATGGTTGCCACCATGTTTCCTTCCTAGAAGAGCAAGTGCTTGAAGCAGAGAAGAGCCACGGCACCGTTCTTAATACTGTCTGCGAATTATTTCAGTGTGTAACTGTCTCTTCATTTAAAAATGTGAGTATTTTTAAAGCTGCTTCCAGCAAGTGATGTTAAATACTTTTGCTATATCAAATGTGGCCTTACAGCATGTTTAATTATTAATTTTATATGGTGTAAAAGATCTAGGTACAGTTTGCTTCTGTAAAGGGAATTTTTTTACATTTTTTAAAAATTTACATAATTTTCTTTTTTTGAAGTGTTGTTACTTAAGCACTGAATAGTTCCAGCAGTAATTTTTGCAATTCAATTTTCTACATTTTGTTCCTGAATGAAAGGATCTTCTCTGTATATGTATATGCAAATAGGAAGCTTGTTATACATCATCTTGCAGTGAGAGACATAAGCATAGATTGTTCTTTCTATTTAGTCTTTGTTTTTATGTCAGTTATTCCTTTATAGGGTCTGTGGATGAGCACTAGAGGGGGATGAGAACTCTTTCAGTGAGTTTTAGTGACATTTGCTGATAGAAGAAGAGTCAGAGATAATGAGATCTGATGTGGACTCGAGGAAAATTTACATACTCTTCATCGTTTCTGTCCCTGTTCTTTTCCAATAGTGTCGTCATGCCACTTACCTTTACACTCTGTTTTCCTTCTCTAAGCTCCCAAGTCATTCTCTACATCTGTCATTTCCCCAGCAATTCATCACAATCTCTAGTTAGCCTTTTCTGAACGCATCCCTTCCATTCCTCCCTCTCCATCTCAATGTGAATCTACCATGTTTTCAGTCTTAGCATATCTCGATCAGGATCCTTGTTCTAGTCTGAACTACCTTCCTGCTTTCTTTTGTCCCTTCTGTATTTCCACCGTTATGTTTCCCTCCTCGTTTTCTTCTGTGCCAGTATTCATAATACTGGGTAGGCAAAAATACACAGGTACTGGTGATCATGTATGTACCGCTGAACCACTCCAAATTTTTGTCTGGTGTTGTAGCAACTGCTGGAAGGTTCAGTTGCGGGAAGAGTCCAGTTCAGTTTCTGCAGATCCAGTACAGACCTTAACTGCTTAAAGACAATAATGAATATTCAGTCTGGTTAACAGAGGTGCGGACGGGAGATGGTGCGTACTGATTTCATCTTCAGCTGTCAAACTCTAGTGAATCTTTAGAAAACCACAGTTTATATAGACTCAGTAGAGTTGTAACTTGGCCAGATTTGGTAATATTTTCATAGGAATGGGAAAATATGTCCCTGATAGGAGAGCAGTTTACTGCCAATTTAAAATCTCTGCGGTAGCTTATGAAGGCATTGGAGCTTTTCAAAAGAGCTAAGCAACGCATACTTTTCCTTAATTTCATTATCTGAATTGGCTTGATTTTGTTCCCTAAAACTTTCCAAACATGTTAAACCTGCAGCAGATACCCAGTCTGGAAAATATATCAAAGCTGGAAGTTTTGCAAGGTTGGTCTGCCTATACAAATAGTGTTGTATAACTAGGACGCCAATAAGAATGTGGAAAAGGCCAGACTATTTACTCAGAAGCTGGCTTAAGTTGGGCTTGAAGACATTATAGCGTTTTCAGGGTTTTTTTCCTTATAATTACAAAGAAAAAAATTTGACATACTGTGTAACTGTGTATTACTGCTTGCAGACATCTTGGAATGATAGTATTAGTGAACAAATGAGGAAAAATACATAGGGAATGCTGTAGCTTCCTACTGTACTGATCTTATCCCTCCCTCCCATTCTTTGCCCCAAAAATAGTACCTCTAGAAAGCGTGGTGAGAGAGGTAACAAGCATGAGCACGGATAAGGAAAAGTTCTCTCACAGGAATTTCTAAACAGACAAAGACACAGCCTGAGGGAGGACAGAACAGAGATTCATGAAGTCATTCTGTATGTGGAGCAGGTGAATAGAGAATGATTATTCACTCCCTCCCATAATTCAAGAACCAGGGTCATCCAATGAAATGATCAGCAGGCAGGTTCACAATACAAAAAGGGAGGTACTTACTTTACACAATGTATTAATATGCCAGAGAACTTATGTCCGCAGATTGTTATATATCCCCAGAGCAATTAGACAAATTCATGGGGAAGAAAATCCAGCAATGGATATTAAACAAAATATTCATCCTTCAGCCACAAATTCTTGAAGACTGGGAAGAAAGTTTGTATATTTGCCTTTTAAACCTTTCCCTAGGCAAACGCTTCAACTGGTCACCACTTAAGAGGGATTATTTGGCTGCATGGACCTTTGAATGATGCTGTGCAGCTACTTGTTAATAACTTTTACACTGTGGTTCTCACTGTAAATTCTGGCTCCATTCTGCTCTGTGCTGGTAAGGGACTATTCGCTTCTAGAAGAAGTATGCAGGAAAGGACTGAATTGTTTAAGGACATAATGGAGTTTGAATTTCTGCAGCAACTTTCCTTTTGGTTTGTCTGTTGCCTGAAACCTAATAAGATCCGTGCCAACTATCCAAGTTTCTGTACTCTCTCCAAACCTGTTTCTTTCTAGTTGTCCACCCCTTTTCCCCTCTTATGTAGGATATCATTGCAGAGATGCCCTTTTGGCATCTTTTGCCATTTGAAAATTCGGACTGTCCTGACCATTTTTGTAGGTGAGTTTAACTTGTTCTGAAATGATAGTATCCAACTGGTGTGTCTTCTCTCCGTAGTCTTGATCAGACTGGGTAAAAAAGTTTGAGAGTTCCCCTCTCTCTGAGTAGAGTAGGTCCATCTATGTGTATTTCGGCTGGTTTTTCCTCTTCTAATTAAGCATGCATGCTATTTTAAATGTAAGGGAAATCTCATTGTTTTGCAATTATGTTTCAAAGTGCAGCAAAATCCTGTAATGTTTGTCTTTTTTATTTTTGGCTGTGGTTTTTGGGTATTCAGAAAGTTATTTCGGACAGAGTCCAGCACACAATGACACAGGGAAAGGTGTCTAATCTGTGCAAGAAAAATGAGTAATCAGGATTCACTTTTTGTGTTCAGAATATCCAGAGGTGGTCTGAAAAGAAATGACCTTATACTAAATATAAATTACAAATACGACTGGGTAAGTTTGACAGGTTATAAGAATATAACACCTCCTGAGGGAACAGAACAGAGGAAATAACTTTCTCTTGTGAAGTTTGTGGCTGTGTGGAAGAAAAGCTTTTCTTCTGTAAAGCTTGAACTGTGATTTCAAATCTTTTATCCAAAGATGTTATCTGTGCCCTGGCTGAATGGGGTTCAGCAATCTTAGAGAAAGGACAGGAAATCTATTTTAGAAAACTTCAGCATGTGGAGTTTGAAAAAAAAACAACCGACTGGTATTTTTTCAAATGGGAGAAAACTGAATGTCACCAACTCTTGCTGTTTTGTCATGCATCTTGTGGTATCTGTCATTTTCTTAAAGCCAGAAATTTTCTTTCAATGTCATTGACTGAGAATCTTGACAAATATTTACTTTTAGAGTAATTTTTGATACTTGTATGGTTGCAGGGAAAGGCTCATAAAATCATAACCTCCAAAAAGATCTCATGCCGATGGTATCAAGAAAAAGGTACACGTTTGTTCGATTATTTATATTTTTTTGGAGGCTTTTTATTGTTCTTCTACTAATACTGTAACCTCTAGACAGCAGCTGCTTATCTGAGGTGGGGTTTGCTGTCTTGTCTTTGTGAAGGTGCTGGCTAATGGTTTTTCCTGACACCTGGGGTAAATTCTGACAAATTGAACTGGGAAATTGATGATGGGATATGAAGCATTCTGTGTGCTACTTTATTAGTTCATCTGAGCTCAGTAATGAGCAAAAGTTACTGATAAGTTATACCTACTAAAGTATCGAGGAAAGAGACCTGGACTTAACAGGGTTTTTTTCTGTGCTTACCAGTGTAAGGTGTGGAAGTGGACATGGACTTCTGGCTGCAGTCTCCATAGTAGTAGCAGATATATTCTCTTGAGAGAAGGAAGCTCAGAAGGACTAAGGAGCTATGCAGAGTTAAGGTTTTGCTTAATGTAGAAGACAGCTAGCTGGGTTTGAATTTTCATAAATAAATCTTAACAAAAATAAATCATTGGAACAAGAAATCTTTCCTATATTGAGACTTTGCATTTGTTTAACTTTTGCAGATGATCCTTCAAATGTAACTCGATGTCAGTTTCAGCTTCACTGTTTTCTATACATTACCAATTTCTTTTCTTGAAGACTCCAAAGCAGCACATATTGAGATTTCTGTTACTGACTTTGCCAGTGACAATGTGTGATCACATATATGTCATGCTACTTCTTTATGTCCTAATTTACCTCACAAGTTAATGTTTAGTGTTTCCGAAATGCTATGAGATTTTTCTGACAGCCTTGAAGAAAAATATTTGTTAAATTATTACTAAAACATACCAGATGGGAAAGATGCGAAGAGACAAAATAGAGCAGAGTATTTCAAAACTGGGGGTGTACTATGTTCATATTTAAAACTCATTAATTTTCAAGTGTTGAATACTACCAGCCATTTTTTTTAATATTGGGGAATATAAAAAAAAACCTGACATGTACTTAAATATTTAATGTTAAGAACTTTGGGTTCAGCTTATTTTACCTGCAGCTATGCTTGAAGTTCATCCGGTTCTGTTCTGGTTTGGACTGATTCATTAGCTGGTTTGGGAGCCCCAGAGAAGTCCCACTGGTTCTTGGGAAAGATAACACTTAAAAATGGGAAGATTCAAGTGAGGAGATGCAGCAGGCCCAGAAGCTGAGATTTCAGCTACCCGTGGTGTTAGCCCTCATTCACCTGCTTCTTTGAGGGAGCCTACACAATTCTTGCAGTTAAGCAAGAGTTTCTTGCTAGTTTGCCGAGTCTGGTGTAGAGTGGAAGAGCTTGAGAGAGGCTGCAGCGCTGTGCTTGGACATCAAGCTGGACTGGTTTGGAGGAAGAGATGAGAGTGCTGGCGCTTGAACACTGCACGCAGGAGTAGGAATGTACACGTGCAGATAACCTGTGTATTGAGAGCATTAGGGAAGGCTGGGGGGGAAGTGGGAGCCTGGCTGGTGGGATGCAGCAGGCACACATGCAACGCTGTGGATGGTAACAGCAGGCAGTTTTCAAGTGTGCAGGAACAGAAGTCAAAATACAAAGTACAGCCTGTTCTCACTTGAACGAATTTTGTTTGAATGCACCTACAGCAGGTGTGAAAAGCCTTTACACTACAAATGTCATCGCTGGACTGTCGAAAGCAGGACAGCAGAGTGGCACATAAATAAGGATTTGCGTTCTGAGTTGCATACGTAGTGACAGGGAGAAACTGTAGTGTAGTTGCTGGTCTGCAGAGAGCAGTTCGTGCAAAGGGTCTCTTGTACTAAATACATGCCACTTAGGGGAGACATCAGCTTTTAATCTAGCCATCATGCTGAAATGGTAACAGAAAAAAACCCAAACCTCTAGCTTATGTGCAACAAAGAAGTTAAAATAACAATTCCGATTCTTTTTTTTAATCAGTGCTAAGATTGGCTTCTGACTTCCTGTTCTCTAATGGGAAGGGATTAAGCCCTTTATGTTTTGAAAGAGACCGAGCCAATTCCTGTTGCAAAATTCCAGTACTGAGATCAAATGAATGAATAAAAACAGTTAGGAAAAACTTGTTTTGTCAGAAAGCCACCTTCATTAGTGCTCTCATCTCTTTTCTATCACAGAAATTGTTTTTAAGCTATAATTGCATCTCACTGACAAAAGCTTCTGGCTACATATGTAAAGATTTGTGAAATACTGCCTTTCTGTAAGCTGGTATAATCTGTGCCAGAAAATAGAAACCCGGCCTCTGCGTGTGGAGAGCTCCTCCTCCAGAGTGCAGTTTCAGTGGCTCTGTTGGTTAGTATTGTTGAGCTTTAAATATATTCTGCAGTACAGGGTTTACTAGGCTTTGATGCTTGCTCTTGAAAGGCAAGGAAAAAATCTTCCCTCAGAAATGTTTTACATAACATTGCTCTGTGCAGAGTTAAAGTGAATTAGTTACAGAAAAGATTTTAGCTGGCGCCAGTGAAATAATTGGTAAATGTCTCTTCACCCTCCCCTTTTCTCATATTCCTGTTGGCTGTTCCTGTAAGGAATGCAGCAAGCAGTGGCTCCTGCTCGCACTATTGATTTAGCATTTGCATGTTGTACATTGCAGCTCTGCGCTGGCCTGTCTTCTGGGCAATATAGGATGCCTTCGGTTGTATCAGATTTTCTGTTTCTGCTTGCATTTCTGTCTCCCATATGAGGCTCTGTGCCGTTATATCCGTTGTCAAACAGGATTGCGTGCGCTCATCGTTACAAAACAACGTGTGTAAAATACTTAACGCTTCACAATCCCAGTGATTCAGGGTTGCTATTCATACACCTGTGCTGCCATCGATTCTTAGAAAAACAAAAGCAGTAAAATAATAAAAGCTTAAACTTGGCTGCTGTGTCTCTGGCATGAATGCTCCAGGGCCAGCAGAGCAGCACGTTGTGAAGGGTGCTGTTAGGTCCATTTCTTAGCAGAATTACTTGTCTGGATTTTTCTCACAACATCCCAGTTTCTTTGTTACAGGTGTGCCATTTACACATCTGGTGTTAAGCGAAATTAACCACATTTTCAAAAATATTAGAATTCTCTTACTAAAAAAGGATGACTGTTTTCCCTGTTTCAGGGTTTCTTTGGTTATAGTCTTTTTCTCAGTTTATGCTCTACCAGCTCTATCTCAAATTCTAGCTGAGCTGCAGAAGCGTATTGCAGATTAGATGATGTTAGGGTTAAACATTTCAAATGCATTGTAATACATCAAGAAATTATGTTCTTGGTACCCATAGTTGTGGTGAGCTTGTTGGGAACTTTGTTCTACCATACTTCTGTGGATTATTGTCTCCACAGCATGGTATGCTCCTCCACTTATTTCTGTAACCATGTAATATATACTTTGGTAATGGTGTCTCATCAGAGGAATGTCTGTAGAAATTGTGGTCTCAGTGTGACAAAAGCAAAAATTTCTGTGTTTATTTTGTCCCTATTTTTAATTCTGCACCAAAAAAAAGTTGACCTTTAAAATGATTTTCTGTTTACAAACATTTTACTTACTTTTTTTATTTTTTTTTTCATAATTTATAGTCGGGGCTGGAGGGCTAAACTGAGATGGGGGTGCTAAATCTTGAGGCAGGTGGTTGACAGCAGTTCCAGGCGCAAACTGCTTTCTGGGTAAACACACCAGACAAACGGGCAAAAGGAAAGACATGCACCATCTTGCTGATGGGAATTGGAGGCATAGAGAAAAAAATTTACTTTATTATGGTTGTACCATAAATCTACAGTATGGCCTGGCACTGCATTGAAGTGTCCGCAGAACCTTGAGTAGAAGACTCTCTTTGGATGAAACTGAACTATATTGCTGCACTATTGTAACACTTCTGCTTTCCGCCTGAAGTCCTTTTCTAAAGGATTAAAAAAGAACAGGTGAACAAAGAATCCATTTCAAAACTGGATAAACTGGTACAAGACCCAAGAAGATATTATGGGCTAGTAGAAGGTTTAAATAGAAAAATTCTCACGCCAGAAGTTCCACACAGAGTAATCTCTATGTTAAAATTTGGATGAAGTTGGCATGAGGGAGTTTTGGGACGGAATTTTTACTCTGATTTGGCTTTTATAATATGGAACATGTTGTAGCTTGTGGATTTTCACAGTATCCTGAAGTGATACTCAAACAGGAGCAGCTCTCATATAACTCACTCTCATTGTAAATCAGGTTGACTTTTTTCTGGAAGTGCATTTCTAGATAAAGATGAATGGGAAATAAAGATCTTGACCCTGTATAAATACTATCAAATAAAGTTAACCATAGGTATTTGTATAGCTATCAACTCGCATGCAAAGTGATCCATGAAATAGTGTTGTTTATGAAATTAGTCTGAATCTTAGCTTTCCCTAAAGTACTTGAGATAATCTGTGTACGAGGTGAGAGGTGAAGTGAAGAGTCAGATACTGGAGAACCTTTTTCTTCTCTCCCTTTTGACAAGTGACCGTGGTGCTGCTAAAGGCCACATGGCTATTACTAAACTGCCTGTTCTTCTCCAAAATGCCCTGGGTAAGGTAGGTCAGTCAGAAAGTGTTATGATTTTTACACAGGCACACTCTGACAAACATGCATTCTACTTTCTTGCCCCAAGTAAAGTCAGGGTCTTACTCTCTCCCTGTGGCATCGTCTGTTCATGGGGTTTATTGCTGCCTCCCTGCTGCCCTCCCCAGCTGCACACAGATGGCAATTAACTCCCCCCTTCCTCTCTTCTTTCCTCCATCTCCTTGTGCTGCCACATAGATGTTCCTACTTGGGACGCTCACCACTTTTAAAAAGCGTTTTATTGACTCGTTTCCAGTGCCTCTGGCTTTTCTGTGTGAGACTGTTACATGTGGAAGTCTCCTGGGGGATTCTACCGCCCTTCTCCGTGACTCATTTTCGCGATGACTGCTCATCTTGGTGGTTGTTCATACTTCCTTCACTTGGATTTTGTTTGGGATCTTTTTTTAAAGAGTTGCATGTCATCTAGGAGCATGTGTAGCTGTTAAATGCTTGTAGAATAAATATCTGTATTACAAGGCAATAATGAGGAAAATGGAATAACTAGAAGTCCAATAGGTGAAGTGGGTGCCAAGCCCTTGTGAAGAAGTGGCTGGATCTTTTGTTGATGTGTTGAAGTAAAGTGAAACCAAAGTTTCATTTTCTTGCGTATGTTGGGCTATTAACTAGGGCAGTTTAGTTGCCACTTCTGCAGTTGGGAGCGACACCAGAGAAGAGGCAGAGAAGCCCAACTGGGGTTGAAAATCACTGCAGCTCTCTTAATGCAAGCTGTTCTCTCTTTGAGCTTTCTGTTTAATGTCTGCAGTCTGCCACACTGATTCTTGAAGTAACTCTTAAATGGGGAGCTGTAAAAGGGGTAATCTTGGTCCAACATACTTTTGAAAGTAGGAACTTGAATGTTGTAACAGGAGAGACGCACATCTTTGTTTCCTAGCATTGAAACTGTCTCAAGTAAATAAGCAATTTCACAGTAGTCTTCAAAATTATTAAAGATGTTAATAAAATCTGTGCAACTTTTTTTAGTACAGAGAAAGCTACTCACAAAATGAATTCAAATCTCGGGAAAAAGGCAGTAAGGAAGGAACTGAGGACAGTAATACTTAAACATATGGGTTTCATTAATGTGAGAATGAGTGAAGTGTTGGAAATGCTAAGTGAATTCAAGAAACACCTGGGCTCCTTTGTGGAGACGAAAGATCTGGTGAAAGATCTGGGGTGGAAGTAAAAAGGCATGAGTTTTAAGTATGAAGGATCTGGGACCAGATGAGGGTTTTTTCACTTTAAAGAATGCCTTGTGTTCAAGTATTTGTGGCGTGAATATATCCTGTTAGTGTCCTTTTTCAGTTGTGTGCAACATAGGCTGACATTTTTTTTTACAAACACGGTATTTTAATTTTATTTTTTTTTTACTGTTTCTAGTCATTGGGAATAGGACCCCAGCAGCTAATAAAGTTTTACCAAAATCAGATCATGGTAGGTAACATTGGGAGTACACCCAAAGAAAGGTGACATCCAGACATATGACACCATGCTGTAGTTTTATGAAGGTAAAATAATTCTATGGACCAGTAATAGGCAATAGCTGAGAGAGATCTTTAGCCTGAAGTTGCAATTTCAAGTTCCATGCACTGACTTTATCATTACAACTGGGCATATATTGGAGCCAGTGTTCGTGCACCGTTGCTGCGCAGTGACTTTTGTGAAGAGGTTTTGTCCAGCTTCCAGTGGGTAGGTTTCCACCTCATGCACCATCACTGGATGTGCTTCTCTCCCTGGCAGTTTCTGTAAAACTGTAAAGCAGTAAAACTGCTTTAGAATTTGCCCCTCTAGATCAGGACCTGCTGCACAGGGTATCTGACATACTAATGGTAGATGTTATGCACCAAAGTGGTCCATCAGATGCTTTCTTTATAAGCTCCGATGTAAAACATGACACTTGGTAAAAGGCACA
>VYZM01000197.1:194422-244632 GCA_013398915.1 Dromas ardeola | reverse complement strand
TTTTTTTTTTTTTTTTGGCAACAGCTAAGCAGAACTTCATGGCACATAACTTCAGAAATATTTATTCCTTGGTGACCTGGTGCCACAGCAAATTCCTTTTCACTTGCATTACTGAAATGCTTGCCTGTTCTTTAGGATTATTGCTAGAAGCACACTGAGTATCAGATGAAATACCATTTTCGCCAAAATTAAAAGAAAGCTTTTCATCGTGTCTTGGTATCCTCTAAGTCATAGGCCTAAGTTTTTGGGACAAAATGTTGAGAACCTTTAGTATTCAAGGGGGTAAGAAGTTAGGACTTTTTTTTTTAAAGCTAATTTTTGGAAAAAAATTAGTTTAAAAATTGCGTGTTTTGCAAGGTGGGGAAACATTCCATCTGCTGGTATCCATCCCTTCCTGGCCGGGCCATTTTCTGTGCCTGGCAGGCAGTTTTGTGGGTGATGTAATGGTGGTGTTGCAGGAAAGGTGCTTTGCTGTGCTGGAGCCTCTAGGAGCCGTAGCAACGAGCATTTTATTTCCAGAGGCTCCAAGACAAATGCGCACACGCAGGCACAGGCGCACACGCCTTGGTTGCCTTGCGCGCTCCCTCTACCAGCATATTCCCCTGCCCCCACCTCTCCGACAAAGTGTTTCTCCCTGAGGCAAATTTCTGGCTGTCTGGAGTACCAAACATGCACGGGCACTTTCTCTTTTCTTTAAGATTTCCTAATGTAGCTATTATAAGGCAGCAATAGCTAAAAAGGCTGGTTTACATCCATTCTTCTGTTTTTAGTAGAGAGACAGAGAGTGAGTGTGTGTGCAAAAAAAAAAATAAAAATAAGCCCATAGTCTACGGCTAAGTGGGGCCAGGTTTCTCCTATTTCTTCTTTTTTTTTTTTTTTTTTTTNNNTTTTTTTTTTTTAAGTGTCTTTACTCAGCAGTCACATTTTTTTCTTGTGGTAAAAAATGCAACATGAGCAGATGGCAAGTATTAACACATGAAATGCACTGCCTGCTTGGAGTTGATTTAACAGTGCTCTAGGTTTCTGGCACTGGCTTGCAGTTAGTTAAGTAGTGTTTACAAGTTAATGAATTTGTTCCACTTGAAATATTTGATGGTATGTGCTGAGGTTCAGCGGTAAAGAGATCCTTTAGGAGTAATCGAGGAAAGCATGAGGTTTCTAGACATTGAGTTTGTGGTTTTCTGTTTTTTTTTTTTTTCTTTGACTGATTTTAGCATTTTTGCCGTTAATCTGAAACTGAAAAGAGAGGCAGAAGGAACAATAGCAGGTAGCAATACACAGCCTTTTCTCTTGTGATGATGCTTTGGGCACTGCAGTGATACCTTAGAGCAGCTCCATATTTGAACTGTGTAGTTTGCAGTTTAATTTCTATTGAATGTTCCTAAACCTTAGACAAGGATTTGAAAAACAAATAAAGTTTTATGTAGCAAATCAGGAAACATTTTCGTGTTTCTGTGTGGTCTGCTTCCGTGCTTGCTTTGGAAGTACAAGTGCAAACTATTAAATAGGCTGCTATATATAAATTAGCCCACATTTTGGCAGCAAAACTGCCTAGAATAGGGTGATCAAATTCAGTATATTTTCAGTTCATGCGTAAGACTCCTTACTACAACACCACATGCTACCTACCTAAAAACATTTGAAACTAAGCCAGCTCCAAGAATTGTATTCATAGTAAGAAACAAATATTGGTTGCTGGTAATTGAGTATCACACGCGCTTAGTATTTTACACAGCAAATTTCTCTCTGCACAGAATGCTCCGTTTGTCGAAACTGCCTAAACCTGCAAACCAGTATTCCTTGTCAGGCAGCCTGTAAGCGTGAGTGCACAGAAAGAGTTAACATATTTTACTATTTGAGCAATTGGTGCCAAATTGTATGGTTTAAAGGCTTAGCTGATGTTTCTGGCATTAGTTTCTGAGTTTTCTACAGTTGTAGATTTCAGTTTTGTTAGGGCTTTTGTAAAATATGTTACTCACTTTAGTAACAGTTTATTGAACAGGACTGAAGGTCAAGTTCCTGTTTGGAAAGGGTGCTGTACTTAGGTCACCTTTGACTTGAAATGTAAGGTCATAACCATCGGATAAGACCAAACTAATTGCTCTGAATATGCATGAGTGTATCTTTAATACCTAAAAGCTGACAGTGATTTACTGCATCCTTGAGAAAGGCTTCTCTCCCACATCAACAGTGCTTAGTTAAGTAGTGTTAAGGTCAGTGCAGCTTGCTTGACCCGGAGGCCTGAGGTGGTGGGATTTTAACTGGTGGAGTGATGGAAGGGTCCACCCTGTCTCTCCTGGATCCTGGAGTCTCTGCGCTCCTGCTGCCTGCAGTTCATGCACAGGAATGAGACTTGTTAACCCATGCGTTTTATTGGGCTTTATGGATGTGTGACATCATTGGCAGCCAATCAGAAAGTGCTTTAGGGCAGAGTTTAAAAGCTATTTCATAATATATTTATATTCAGTGCAGATATTTTTGGGCTTCAGTAGCATTCATTTTGTCGCAGAGTCCATGTGTCAATATGGCTTAGGGGGAAAAAAAAAGGTATGAGAATAGTATGTTTGCCCTTTTTTTGTAATTCAGCTGGGTGGCAAAATGCTATAGAAAGTGTAGCTGGTATGCTGCAAAACAGTTATTATGGAAACGATTTTCTTCCTCCAGCAGCATGAGCCAATCTTGGGCGATGGTTGCATGCTCCTTGCTAGGCTGCTGCTGCTTAAATAGCCAGACCCGCAAATATTTCCCAAGCTGCTCTGGTTTGCCAAGAACAAAAAGGCAAGACAGTCTGCGGAAAACGTCTGCATGTGTGTGTCTGTGTGTGCCAACCAGAGTCACCCCGGCAGCTGGGGCTCGCTCCTCCTGGCTGATCTCGGTGTGGGAGCACTGGGATCCCCCCAGTTCTCCAGCAGAACCCGTGCCCTGGTGTGCAGGGCACCTCGCCTTGCCTTTGTGTAGTCACACTGCAGACTTAGTTGACACAACTTTACCTGTTGAAGGAGAACCTTTCACTGATAATGTCTCCTCCAGAAAACTCTGGTTAATCCATGCAAACCCCCCCACCATTCCTGCTTAACTCTTTCATTTCCAGAGTAGCAGGACCATATGGAATTGTAAAACCAATCACAATAATTTCCAGACCATAACAACAATTTTTGGTATCAATTGTTACTAAGACAAAACTGTATTTCTTTTTATAGAAAAAAAGAAATGGAGGTTTGTTTCAGCGGTGGGACTGTTATTACTTTTATTTTTATTTTGGGCTGTTTCTCCTCCCACTTAAGCACTGTGGCGGTGCTCATGTCAGGTTGCTAAAAGGCGCTATTCACATATATTCCACGACAGGCCTGCAAAGCGTACAAGCACAGTGCTGGTGTCAATAAATATAAAGTGATGCAAGTGAGGCTTCCATGTGTGGTATTGGTCTCTGAACTAGCGTTTTTCACTAAACAAAGAGATCATAAAGTAATCACAAATGGCCTCGTGGAAACTTTCAGCACGCAGGTCAGTAGCAGGCAAGAAAGAAAATTGAATGTTAGGAATTATTAGCAAAAGTGCAAGAAAGAAAATAAAAACCTTCTTGTGCCACCCCGTAAAACTGTGGCTTCATCTTTAATACTGACTGAGGTTCTGGTCCTGTTGCAGCAGAACTAGAAAAGATATCTAGAAACAGGGGTTTGGAACCACGTGCCTTTGGGAAACAGCTGAGCAGACTATAATTTTAGTTTTCTCTTTTCCACACTGAAGAAGAACCACTAGAGTTCTTTGAAATCTGAAATTGCGTGAGACAATAAGAAATTATTATCAAGAAATAGATTCAAAATGAACTAAAGGAGGGGTTTTTTTATGCAATATAGCAATGAAGTTTGGAACTCATTGTTGCATTTGTAAACAAAAGAAGATTTATGTGTGTTAAATTTGATCAGACAGTAATTTTGCAAAGTTACCTTTCTGTTTCCAGGAATGCCTATGTTGCAGATTCCTTTAGGTTAGGGGAGTGTTCAAGGCAGGAACACCGCATACTTGCCCTGTTTTTATACTCCAAGCATCAGCCGTTGGTCTCAGCTGGAGACAAGTTACTAAGCTTTGATTTGACAGTGTAGGCACGCTGGCTATTCTTGTATTTGTGGACAGATTTCTTCTTGTACTGCTTAGAACAGTATCACAGCCGCTGACATATAAGCGAAACCTCATTGATCTTTGTTTCCTCCTGTATTACTCTTGGAAACTGAGTGTAATTTTCCCTCTCCTATGACTTGCATGTGGGTCAGTCTCTCTTTCCGTATGCCTTCCCAATAAGCATTAGAATATTGTATATTTTTGCCAGGCTAAATCTAATGCTTGTAGTTTTGCCACATTTCTAGTAACTGCTGGATTGTCCAAGGTGCTGTGTGCTTTCAGTTCCCATCACCTTACATGGAAATATAGTAGGACTAGGATCTGTCCTAATACTTTTTCTTCATGAATACTTTTTCTAGCACTGTTTCTCTATTAGGAATGTTGAGTTTGTTCTAACTGTGAAGTTATCAGGAATGATATGACTATGATGTAACTGTGGATAAGGAGAGCGCGGTTGATATCCTGTACCTTGTCTTTAGGAAGACTTTTGATACAGACACCCACAGCATCCTTGCATCCAATCTGGGATGTTATGGTCTAGATGGGTGGACTACTAGATGGGTGAAAAAACTGATTCGATCATTAGACTCAAAGAGTAGTTGTTAATGGTTTGTACTCTACTTGGAGGCCGGTTACAGGTGTAGTTGGTCAGACATTTGCCTGAAGTCTTTCTCAATGCCCTGGAGGTGGAGACAGAATGCATCATCCTCAAGTTGGTGGACTGTAGTGAACTAAGGAGTGTTCTCCAGAACAGGGCTGCCTTTCTGAGGACATCAGCTGGCCAGAGGGATGTGCTCATGTGAATCTTACTAAATTCACCAAGGACAAGCGCTAAATCCTGCGCCTGGAATGGACTAACACGCTGCTATGGTACAAGCCGGGGATCGACTGGGAGGAGAGCAGCTATACTAAAAAAGACCCAGGGATCATTTTAGAGGACAGGCTAAGCATGAGTTAGCAGTGTGCCATCAATGAAGGCCAACAGATGATTGGGCAGTACCAACAGAAACACGACCAGTAGATTGAGGGAAGTGATTATTCTTTTAACTGGGCATTCCTTAGGCTTTATCTGGAATACTACGTCTAGTTTTGGGGGCCACAGTACAAGAAAAATGTTGATAAATTTGATTGAGCTCAGGGGAGGATCATCAAGATGCTTGGGCTAGACAACATGATCAATGAAGGGAGGCTGAGACAGCTGAGTTTGTTCAGCCTGAAGAAGAGAAAACTTGGGGGACATAATAGCGGCCTCCCTGTGTGCTTCAGAAGTTTCCAAGAAGGTGAACCACAGGTGAAGGGGAGACAGCAGCCATAAATTGCAATGGGATGTTCTGACAGCCTCATCCATTCCTTCAGTGCTGCTGGACCTACTGTATTAAAATTGCCGAGTTTATGTATGAAGTTTCATGCTGCTTCATTGCCCCCAGTCTACAGATAATAGAACTGAAGTATAGAAACTGTAAAGGCTCTTGTTTAGGGTCACTCAGACAACATCCAAACGCCTTTCTAGTATGAGCTTGACCTCAGTTGTGTCTCGTGTCCTTGCTGCCTGATTGGTGGTTCATAATCACAGACAAGGAGTTGGAAGGTTGATTTATATTGTGGTACAACAGCGAGCCAGCTTGGGAAGCAGGTTCTTTCCTCAACTTGGGTACTCCTATTGACTTAGAGTAAATCATTTATGAAGTTAGGGAGGGGAGCGTGAGCTCCTTGTGCTTTGTCATGTTTATTGGGTCAGTCTATTTTTTTATTAGCCTTATCTGATTCCCATTATAATTACAGGCTCCTTCCTGAATGTAATGCTGCCTCATGCTTCAGATGGATGGTATTATTTTTGTTTACTTTTGTCTGTGGTATTATTCCAGAAAGTGAAGGCAGTTTGAGCTGTTCCTTGGGGACCTCAGCTGCTGTTCCATGTGCAAGAGGCTCCAAATGTTTAAATGTCTTAGATGAGAAAATGTGTTGGTATGAATTGATTTGCAAAGGGACCTAGAATTTGAAGCTATTACTATTCTGGTGTTGTATGTTCTTGACTCAGACACTGCATTAATAAAGAAATAGAAAGAAGTGCTCATAGAAGTGTAGGACTGACAGCCTTGGAGTCTGCTGTTTATGCCTGAACTTGTTGTTTCCGAAAGACTGAAGGCCAGGATAAGATGCCTAGTTGAGACTCCCTGTTCATTCGCTTTAGTACCTTTGTGGAAAAAGCTGTCTAATACCTGCTTTGAAGGTCTGTGGGTATAATTCTGTCCCCTGGGAACTGGACTGAGACTGTCAGCAAGTGATACATTAGTGAGTAATGAATAAATTCATTTTGAGTGTTGGATATGAGTAACAGACATAGCCGCAGACTTGGACTTTGCACATTTTGCTTGGACTGCCACTGGATAATGCAAGTGTAACACTGCATTTTTTTTAATTTATAATTTAACTTGTGCAAGAAGGCAGAAAACCTACCTAACCCTAATACCACATGGGGATTCCCCAGCAGTTAGGGAATGGAATAAATAGCCCAGAAATGCTGAGTTTAAAATTTAGGGTTAATGTGATTAAGACCACAAGTAGAGTTCAAGTAATTTATTGTCCCTGTGCCTCAGAATCACTGAATAATAGAAGTTAGAACTTTTGGAGGTCATCAAGTCCAACTCCCTACTGAAAGCAGGGTCAACCAAAGTTAGATTAGTCTGCCCAGGGTCTTGTCTGGTCAAGTTTCAAACATCTCCAAGAAGGGAGATTTTACAGCATCTCTGGGCACTTGTTCCAGTCTTTGACCATGTAATTGTGTAGATTTTTTTTTCCTTATGTTTGATTGGTATTTTTCTTTCCACAACTTATATCCATTGCCTGTAGCATTTTGCTATACAGTTCTGAGTGGAGTCCAGCTCTGTTTTCTCTGTAAGTAGCTCTCTGAAAGTCTTTACTCATTGGACAGTTAAAGACATCAACTAAAGCGCGTTTCAGGCTGAAGAAACTGTCTGTCTCAGCCTCTCATCATAACATATGTGCTTCAGCCCCCAAGCACCTCGATTGTCCTCTGCTGGACTTGCTCCAAGTATGTCAGTCCAGTAAATCCTTCAGGAACTGGGGAGCTCAAAATCAGATGCAGTACTCCAGATTCGGTCTCATGCCAAAATAGAGGGACGTGATCGCATCCCTCAGTGTCCTGGTTGTGCTCGTACTGATACCAGTACGCTGGTAGCTTTGATCCCTGCCAGAGCACTCTGCTGAGTCAGGTTCAGCTGCTTGTCTCTGAGGACCACTAGTACTTTTCCTGCAAAGCTGCTTTCTAGCCAGCTGTTAATTAATGCTAACCATTGTTTGTTTGCCCTTACTAGATCTGTGCTGACTCTTTTCAATCACCTCCTTTTCTTTGAAGTGCTGGAAATGGATTCCAAAAGGATTTTCTCCATCTTTTCTTTGGCGCTGAGGTTAGGCTGAACATCCTGTGGATCCCCATTTTTTCCTCTCTGGCCTTCTTGAAGATAAGCGTGACATTTGGCTCTTTTTCAATCATCAGGAACCTCCTCTGATTGCACTTTAAGATGACTGACAGCAGCCTCACAATGACATGAACCAGCAACTTTAGCATCCTTAAATGCATCCTTCTGCTCCTATGGGTTTTGTTGTGTTTTGTTTGTTTGTTTGTTTGGGTTTTTTACCCAGTTTGCTGTAATAGTCCCTGTTTGGATCTGCCCCTGTCTTATGCACTTCCTCAGGCTGTGCCACTAGACAGGGACCTGGGAATTCTGGGAGCAGACTTTGCAGTAAAAACCACGGTGAAGAATGTGGAGTTATCTTACTAGTAAAATGAGAAGACTAGGATATTGTGAAGGTCAAGTGGCCAGTTTCTGCCCTTTGTGCTCCTGCAGGTGGAAATGCTAGGATTATTGTTATTATATATCTCGGTTTATCTCATTCTTTCTTTCACTCCTACTCCCCTTTGGCTTTTGGGAAGATTAACACGTGAGGAGCAGCCCCAAATATATTACTGCTTCTTGTTCAGAAAGAAATTGAGAGGCTGCGAGTGCTGAAGCCAGTCCGCCTTAGGAGGCCTCGTAGACACAGACTGTCAGACCAGTCACAAATGGCAACAACCAGACAAATCCCGACTTCCCTTTGGAAAGGACATGCTCCTTCTGGAAACAGTATATTGCCAGTGTATATATGATTATATTAGTGGGAAACTAGATCCATTACAGAAGAGAAGAAAGCCTGGTGGGTAACATGCCTAAGCACAAAATCTTACACTATACACTGAGAGGGAACACGTTTTGCAGTGAGATTCTTTGAAGCTGTCACATTTCCTCTGCATCCCACACTCTTTTGGCAGGAGAAGAGCCGCTGCATCCATGTGTTTCTGTCTCCTTACTGAACAGCTGATAAACTGTACTTTCCCGTGGCTTCAGCAGGATTATTGATTTGTGCAGTGATCATTATTGCAGCTGTTGAATTGATCTTTGCTGAAGAGATTGGGGGGGGGCGGGAGGGGGAAGGGACATTTGTAGGTTTTTTTTCTCCTGTGCTTTTTCTAAATTCTCTTGACCTTATGTATCTCATTACTATTTATGTGAGAAAAATCGCTTTTTGACTGTTTTTACATGTTTTCACGGTATTGTACTTCACAAAGGGAAGCCTGATTTATCCTTCCCTCAAAGAGATTCTAGTCATAAGTCATATGTGAAAGGTTGTCGTTAATGACTGATCTCAGCCAAAACAATATGTATGATGCTTGCGTGGAATTGGCCTTGCTCTGAAGTGCTTACACGGAATGTTTGGAACAACAGGAAGAAAAAGGTTGTGATTTATGATTGAGATGATAGTATGATCAGAAGGATAAGGCCTGTGCCTTCTGAGTTACAATGCAAACAGGTGAGGGAATGAACTTAATTCTAACCAGTAAATTTCCTCTTTCTGTTTTGTATTACTTGCTTCATAACCTGTTTAAGAATGAAACCCACCCAGTCAGTCTGTGAGCTATTTACTGTGCTTTTGAGACCATAAATAATGCTAGAAAGTGATACGATTGCCTTATGCTTGGAAACGGTAGGCCTCAAAGTTTATATTGTCCTCTAATTAGGAGACTAGTAACAGACCACCATAGGAAGAACCTTTTTTTTTGTCCTCCGTCTGTCAGTCAATCAGTGATAAGGAAATTGATGCAAGAGTCAATAATCATCTGGAAAGCTTTCACAGTAATTCCACAGGCTTGAAGGAAAAGGAGAAGGTAAGGTGGTCTTCAAACAGAATTCTGTAAAGAGCGAATTTGCAGAGGTTGTAACTGGCAATTTTTGTGAGTGCTGTGGGCGAGGTCATATCTCTAGCTCGTGGCAGGCAGAGGTTCCAGAATGAGAAAAGACTTGTATTTTCTCAGGAAGAAAATCCTGCAGCTTGTGCTTCTCATCCAGTCATATTCTGGGCTTAAAGAATGCTAGGTAGATTTCTTTACCTTGCTGAGATAGTAAAGATACTGTGCGTGTGAAGTCAAGAATAGAATCCAGCTCTTGCAAGTCATACTGGGTAAAATATATATACTGTGGGAGATAAGCAAAAAGTGGGCTCTGAAGCTTGTGTTCTGAAAATCGGAGTGGTTTGACATGACTATATTTGCCTTAGGACAGAAGCTACTACTAGCCTGAAGAAGAGAATTTACACCCGTGCCCTGGCTTTTGTAATTAACGGTTTTGGCACCTTAGTACAGACCCACTTTCATCAGTGATTTAAGGTAGTGTGCCAGGCTGAACTCGGATGGCTCTGATGTGGTGACACGCTTCCTTCTGCTGAACGAGAGAAAAATAACCTCTGGGGGAGGAATGGGGAGGACAGCTGTAGGCGGTGAAGTTTTAAGCCAGTGCTGCAGGCTCTGCTAGAATTCCCCTGTCAGCCCTGATTTAAATCTGGGCTCTGCCGTGACTTGCTCTCTGTTGGGACACATCACGCAACCTTTCTGCCTTGGTTTCCCAAGGTGCAGCAGTGTTTGCCTAGTTTGTAAGGCTATTGTTAGGATTAATCTTCGGTCTATTTCAAAGTTCGTAATTAAAAGGTGATTCCTTGATGCTGGTTAAACCACTTTGAGAAACTTTAAGAAGCTTCTGAGAAGTTTTATTAGTTAGCTAAGGATAAGCCTTAACACTGGTTTTACACTGCCTGTTTCTTCCCAGTTGTGTAGATGACGTGCGGTGTTACATCTTCACTGGCATCTTTACTCAGCATATGCTGTAGAAGAGCTAAGTTTCGTTTGTCTTGGCACAGCGGGATTGGCAGCCCCACAAATGGGAGATAAGAATTACCATGGACGTCAGCCTGAGCAAGAGAGGTCTCTCTGATGTGCAGGACATCAGACCCCTAGTTCTCTTTTAAAAACATCCTGATTAAATTACTTCCTTGGTACGTAGCAAGTGTTTAACAGAGAACATGTGGGTGAGGATTTGTTGTGCCCAGCATCGGAGCTGATGTGTAAAGAACATTTTTGTTCTTTAATTCATACTTTTCCCAAAAGTGCCTCACAAGAGCCCGCTGGCGCTGCGCTGGCTGGGCTGGCAGCAAGCAAAAGGCTGGTTGGAAAAGCCAAAGTTGATAGGTTTTTAAGAAGTAAGTTTTTAATGTTGAACTTTAAATCTCTTTTACTAGAAATGAAAATTATTTTACTGTTGTTATATGAAATTATATTAAAAATTAAGATCGAGAGGAATCTGAATAATCATTTTTAAAATTTTGCTGGAAAGAAGTGAGAACACTTGCTTGGTTTTGGGGCTGCCGAAGAAACAGGTTTTGGTTTTTGCCCTGTTTTGATTTCTACAGCTTAGGTATTGATTTTAATACCTGTGAGAGTGACCAAATCTGAAAAATATTGCCAGATAGCCAAGAAGCTGCTTTTGTCTTTCATAGCAGAGTTCAAATTGGAGGTTTCTGTGGAGAAGTGCTTCTTGAGCTGCTTCATTTTCTTTGGGTATTCACAGCGCTGCTGATCCACTCCAGAAGCCTTCGCCCTCTTTCACTGTAAACTGACAGGAGCAAATATGTTTATTGGTGTCAAGGGCAAGGTGTATTAGTGCTGCTGCACGTGGTAGGCAGCAGATGTAGAAGAAATGGGTTCAGGAGCTCTGGAAACATGAATACTACTTAAGGCAAAGTCAGCACCACAGTCTAGCAGCTTGGATGAAATACTTTATTATTACTTCTTTCTCTGCTTTAAAGCAGCAGAATTGATGAGGAGCTCAGTTCAGCAGGATAACTACCCCAGTACAGTTATTGTAAATACATCCAAGTTGAACTACCAAGGCTTTACATTTGGTAACCTTAAAGGAGGCTTTTTTTTTTTTTTTGGTGGATCTGAGATGATTGCTGTTGGAGTAAGAATGAAGGTTCAAGTTACCAGCTAAGTTGTTTCCAAAGACACAGCATGTGGAAGGTTAACTTCTTGTTTTCTGTGTGAAATAATATCCCTCCTCCTTTCCTCAGGTAATCCACTGTTTTGTCTGTCTGTGAAAATAGCTCAATGTTTTAGCAGTAGTGATCAGGTGCACTGCAAATAGCCTGGGTAAACATACTGATTAGAATAGGGTCAGAAATCCTTATAATGGTGCCAAACCATTCTGCTGGGGCACTTGGTGGCTGTACCAGTCCCTGCTGCGCTTGCCCAGCTGCTTCCTGGAGATGGTTATTGTGGGTGTCAGCAGGTCCCTTGTCTGGGAGGAGAGACCAGCCAGGGACGGACAGACGGACGGATGAATTGTCTGGCTGGGCTGGGCTCGTGGTCCCCGATGGGTAGATGCCCTACACATGCGTTACAAAAGCAGCACCAACGTGGGTTTCTGCACCATGTTGTAGATACGTGGGTAGAAGGGAAACAGCTGTCTGTATCCAGCGATTCTTGGAGCATGTGCCTTAAATGGAACGCTGTTGTGCAGGCGGACATGAGTCTGGCTATGAAAATGAAACTGAGCAAGCAGACGTGTTCAGGCCAGTGTTTATTTTTCTTCAATGGAAGGTAGAATCTCACTGCCTGTGAATTAAGCTGTTTCCTGGATGTGGTACAACCTGTAAGTGATCACCTTTTGACCCAGCTTTGCTGTTCTGACGCTGGGCTGCAGTTGTCAGAGTAACCACTGTGCGCTTAAATGGGTCATTTTCTTACTGCTCTCGTGTGTTTATTTAGCTTTGTCAGCTGGGGACCTGGCCTTTAGGGGCTTCAAACTGTATTTCTCAAGGGGTGCTTTTAGTGCCTTAGATACTCTGTCACACAACTTGTCTCCCTGGATAACATGGCTGCCTGTTAAACTGACTGAAGTCTCTAAAGCTGCCACCAGAAGTTTTAATCTTTCAGGCATGATTCTACATGCCATTTCTTTTATTTGCCTGCAAGTGCAGAATTGTTGTGCGTACTTTATTTTTCAAAAGCGCTCTCAAATGTTTTAATCCTTTCATTTCTACTATTTGATCTAGCTTCATCTAAACCTGTTATACTTCCTTCCAAATGCTAAATTCCTCTATAATTCCTTTAATCTGTATTTCCTCAGTTTATTCACCCATTGTTGCACCTTTAAGTTAATTAAACAGTTTCCAAGTTTGGGGCAAAGAATACAGGGGTATAGGGCATCTTTTTTCAGCTTGTGTTTGTCAGGTACGATGTAAGCTCGTTACACTACGCTCCGCTGGCTCAAGCCTGACCTAAGAGACAAGTTAAGAGGAGAAATAATGTAAAAAAAAAAATAATGTATTTGCACTGAATAGGAGGTGCCAGAGGTGCTTCCAGACACCAGTGAAATGACAGAACCTTGCCCAAGGCCTTTATAGCCCGAGTTAGACACAAACACCGTTGAGTCTCATGGGCACTTGGCCTTCAGCGAGCCGCTGCCGCCGTCAGTGTCCCTCGTGGCTGTGCGTGATGGAACGGACGCCATCCTCGTGGGAGCACCTACTTTCCAAGGGCCTTAATCTGGCCTTCATTACATTGTGGCAGACACGAATCCAGTGATCTAGGGGTGAAAAGCTATTTGCTGCTACTTAAACCTTTCTCTTTTGATTACTTCAATAGGCTTTGGAATTTCAAGACATTTTCTCTCTCTTCCCCCCGCCTCCAGCCCCCCCTCCTTACCAGGCAACCATATCACTTTTCCTTTAAGTTTCAGAGCAGCCTGACCACAAAGGCATTATTTCATCTCCAGCCTGTGTGATGTGCACAGCACAGAGATTCCTCGTGCCCGTGTCTTTTAACCCCGTGTGGCATTTGTACCATCGTGAAAGGAAGCTTTTCTCAGACCCCTTCCTTGTAAAATACGGTCAAGTCCTACGGATCGGTACCTTTGCCTCTCATTTACTAGTGAGTCAGCAACTATACTTTAAGATAATGAAGATTGAAGTAGTTCCTTTAACCTAAGCTGGTAACAAGAGTGTTCCCTGATGAAAGTTTGGTGTGGGTAGATGTAAAATAGGAGTCACTTTGTAAGTATTTATGGCACAGTTGCCCAAATTACCTGGGTCAAGAGAAAACATGTAGTACCTGCAGGTCAGAAGGGACTAAGTATCTCTACGAATCATAATACCTGTAGTACTATATAAGTAATAAGGTATTGTTTGTCAAAGCGTCAGATTAGTATTGCAGGAATCTCGGAAAACCAAAGTAGTGAATTCTCATTGCGGTCACGGCATCATCTATTTGGAGGAATTCTGGATAGTAAGTGCGAAGAATAAGTGGTTCTAAAATACCCGGTTACAAATCGGAGTGGGACAGTAGATTCGTGAGCTATGGGAAATCTTGAGTCTATGCTGGAGGTTAGCGTGAGAGGTTTGTGTCCTTAGTTCGGTTTGATTGCTCTGATCAGGGCTCTCTGCAAAGAGATTGTCACTCAGTCTGTTACGTCTGAGAACGTTCATAGCCCTCTTCCTGCCGCCTTCTCTCCTGGTATCACCACTGGCAAGACTGCCCTAGAAATGAAGGATGGATTATTTTACTTTGAAAATTGGAGTGGATTTAACTCTTCTTTCTCTCTGCTATTTTTTTATAGAGAATACAGAAAACGTTAGTATTCCACTGTGAATTGTTACAGCTGGCTAATTTTACAGCTTCTTTGGTTAGGGTTTTTTTCTCCTTTGTATTTTGCAGAGGTGAACCTTCGTCACTAGTTCTTACACGATCAATTCAGATTCTTCATCTTGTCTTAGCAGTTGTCACTGTTGATTTTCAATCTTAGATAAAAAAAACTTACATTTTTCATTAAAAAAGCTGGTATTCTGCCCATTAAAAGGAGCCTATCTGCTTTTGTTTGGGTCTGCACATAAAAACCTCGAAACCACGTGCGTCTGTTCATGATTATCATTAAAAGAATGTTTCTCTCCCATAGCACAGTTTGTGTATCCTAATATGTAGCAAGTGCCCTTCTCTGAGAACACGGTATTGATCCCCGAGACGTGCAAATCAGGAGTTTGTCAGCGGGACCCCCATTCATCCTGACAACGGCCACTCAGCAACGCAGCTTCAGTAGCCACTACCTAGGTCATAGTATAAATGAATATTTACTTCTTAAATTGTCCCTAGATATATATGGAGAGCCAGCATCTATTCCAAAGAATTAGCAGTGGATACTATCAACGAATGTTTGTAAGCAGATGCACAGCTTGAAACACATGAATGAGAATTAAATACAAATAAATGTGAGGATTACATCTAAATAGCAAACTGTTCTCTGGAAATATGGTAAGTTTAGAGCCTGAAGACCGTTAGCTTTATGGGAGGGATGCGCCCCACATTTTCCATTGAGACTGTGGTTTTACTTAGAGGTTTGAACTGCTGCACTACAGAAATATTATTTTATCTCCTCAATTCAGGATTAATCAATTCTTTGAATTCTTAATAACCTTAGAAGCAATGCCAAATCCCTTTCTATTATTTCTTCCGTAGTCAGTATTTTCCAGTGTTACTAATTAATTTGCATTTTTCTGTGCTTTAAAACTAATTTCCCCTGTGTTCTACTCTATTTTTATCTGTTCCATCCAGCTAAGATGACTGCAGAGTCTGTAGAATCAGGTGTGAAAGTAGACGTCACATTTTCACCATTGTTTGCAGAGCCAATTATCTTGTATTGGAAAGTAACCTCAGTTCTGAGATGTTCATTCCTCTCCCCACCCCAGGTCTCTTTACATGGTCAACTCCTTAAAGTGTTATTTCCTGTTCTTTAACAATAGGAATAATTCCTGTCCTGTTCTTGTTTCAGAGATGTCCTCTATCAGCAGCACGCTCCAATGACCTGCCAAAACCCTACCAAATGAAGACTTTTTTCCTATGAACTATGTAGGTACTAAGTATCAACATAATTAATTTTTGATGACCAAAAGGTTTTTAGGAAAGGCTGAGTTTTTTTTTCTCACAGTTTATACTTGATGAGATTAGGAAGAAGCAACTGTTACATTTCTGATCTTTGGTGAGCATTTTGAAGGGAAGCTAAACATTTCTGATCATTTTGTAGCTATATGGAGGCTGGAACATTTATTCTAAGATTTGATCACAGTAGTTTGCATTTACTTGATGTGCTTCCTAAATCAATGAAGAAAATGTACAAAACCCCATTTTGTTTACTTTCACATTTTTATACTTAAAATGATCAGAATGTTGAAGAGCGCTCTAGCAGAGCATGTTAAAACCGTCAAGTAATGTGCTAATACTGCCAGCTTCACAAGCGCACAAATGTTCAGATTTTACAAGAGAACATGAAGTCAGTGTCAAAATTTTAAATTTCAATAAACTGCACGTGGCTGAAGCTTCCAGCACTCTATTGCAAACTGGGAACAGGGATTTAAAAGCTGTTGTGTAATATAACTTGAATGGTACAAATAAACTTTCTGTTATGGACCTTTGGATGTGCAATTTTGTCACACAGATGCTGTTTAGGCAGGACCGGGAGTAGCAGGGTTTATCTCTGCACCTGGAGGTTTGTGTTTGGTTTTGGTTTGGTTTTTTGTTGTTGTTGTTGTTTTTTTGTTTGTCTGCAAAATAGATCTAGGGAAACAAAACCCACTCAGTTCTCTCCATAAGGAAGAGAAGGTTCTATACTTCTCAGACGATTGGCTTTGCATACAGTACAACACGGAGAAACAGAAATAAATGCTCTTGTTTTAAAAATACCTGTGGAAAAACTCAAGATGGAGGACTCAATGCAAATTCCGTGAAGAGGGGGGGGAAAAAAAGCTTATGGTGAGAGTAAAGCTACATGGCTTTGAGTAACCATGGAGACCAATGCTTTTCTGATGCAGAAATAAATGAACTCAGCCTTTTCATATTTATTAGTGGGACTGATGATGAAAGATAAAGTTGAATTAAAATATAAAGCAAGAGAAGACAGACCTAGTCAATGTCTCTGCCCCTGCAATGCAGGTTATTGTAATGGATTATTATGAATGAGCCGGTATTACAGAGGCTAATTAGTTATGAAAGGAACAAAATACTCTTAGTTATACCAACCTGTTTATACAAATATCAGCTTCTTTATTAACAGAAATGAAGAGACAGTGCACACAACATATTCCTGAAATCTTTTGGTTCTGATAAAAATGAAATAAACTTAATACTATAGCAGTGTATGAAATATATGTACTACACAATGGTAAATTGTTTACTGTAACTGTTTTAGTGGTTATTTGAAACCTACTAATTCCTTGGTGGCGAGAGTGATAGCATTTTCCTATAAAAATACTGGGTGAATATTAAGGTTTCTGTCTTGAAAATACATGTCAAAGGGTCAAATATTAATTGGCAAGTTCTTGCTACAGAAATGCTACTGCTGAACAGAGGATGGCAGCATTAAATGTCACTTGAACTTTCAGTAAGATTAAGAGCTTGTGAAACACAACTTCAGTGCAGCTCTTTCTGCAACATCATGTAAAAGGTCTTGATTGAATGGAAATCCTGGTGTAGATAAATGGTTAAGTCACAGACCCCAAAGAAAAATGCTGAGATCAAGTGTGACTTTAGTGGTCAATGCCCTGGACAGAAAACTGGGAGTTTCGCAAAAGTGGTCTGTCTGTCTGTCGCTGCTGGAAAAGAACGGTTTTGTTTGGAGGAAAGCTTATTGGCTGTAACTGTGCTTCAGGGGGCGAGGGCAGGGGATGGAAGGAGAGGAGTGTGCTGCAAGAACAAGGAGAAGTGCATGTGTTGAACCACAGCACCCCAGCTGCAGGTCAGTGCAGTGGACGATGCCTCAAAATAAGTTATTGCAAGCACATGTGAACACCCATAGAAGCAAAAAGTGCCATATAAAATGCCTGTCCTTGCCAGCCTCAGGTATTGCCAAAAGTCAAATTACAGGTGCCACCAGCTCTGAAAGAGTTTTTGTTGTACAAAGCTGTCTTGTGTCTAGAAACAATGTGTATGCTAATAACCTCCTACTCCAGTCTCAACTGTTACAACCTTTAGATTTCAGGTAGTGTATTTAAGATGGAAAACTGCACTTGGCTTTGCTGCAATTCAGGTAAACTGGCTGAAACCAATTATTTCGAGAAGTCTTAATGGTCATTCTGCTCTGTTGTGCTGGCCAAAGCCTGCACAAACTCCTGGTTTTCAAGGTCTCCCACTGAAGGCAGCAGAACTTAAGTGTCGGCTTGAGCTGGCTACTCTGCACCACAGCTGGCAGGGTTCTAGAGTTCTGCCACAGAACTTCAGCAATGTATGCAAAAACAGGAGAGCTTCCATCTCACACAATTATAATGGTGTGATAAATTAAGATTATACAAACTGGGTTTAAGGTTCCTCCAGTTTTATTGGGCATTTTACCTCTTCTGCATTTTGACTTGCTCAAGAAAGTGTGGTTACCCTCAAATCTAGAAAGGAATTCTTGCCTAAAATCCAGATTTGAAGAGTAACTTGTTTGAAAGAGTAGAAAATTTATGCCAAAACTTAAAAAAAACACCCCCAACTCTTCTCGATATTCCTGGTACGACAGACTATTTTTGCACAAGACCGTTAATTTAATCACTATACAAAATGATATTTCTTATAATGGAATTTTCTGGCAAATGAAGCATTTCTAGAGTTCAGATTTCATAGTCGTACTATTCACTGACTACAAACAGGAGCTCGAAATTTGGAAACTTGACTTTCACTATAGAGTTCCCTAATATTAAGTTAACCCTGCCAGGTATTGAGACAAATATGATGCAGATTTGTAAGATGATACCCAGTTTTTTATTTCATTGCTTAACAGATAAAGGGTGTTGTACTACCATTAAACTGTTGAGTATTTGAAAAATCCCTTAAAGCCTAGATGAAATGAAACAAAACAAATTCTGAAATGTCTTAAGTTTTCAGGCAGCAGCCTGCAGAGGGAGAAAGGCGCATGACCAACTTGTCTTAGCAAGGAATAACCTTTTCTAGGACTTTGAGTGCCTGGTTTTGTTGGGGAGAAGATTACCATCCCATTGGCATCTGCGAGTGGCAGTTAAACTCCCAGCTGATTTACTGAAAAGTTATTTTCAGTGAGATAGATAGTTCAGAAAGCCTCCTAACAAAATGAGTTGAGGCTCAAGTTTTCTTTTAAGGCAGAGAAACATAAGGAACTCTTTTGCTGATGTAACTGTCTAAAATATTTTTCCTGTGTTGTTCTTAAAACATATAGTCTACCAGTTGAGTGCATAATGAGGAGCCAGTCCAACTTCCACTCCTCCCAGTTAAAAGAGCAGAATAGAAGTTATGTATCCCTTCTGTGAGAGGGAAAAGGACGCACAAGACAAACCTAAACCATCTTCATTCAAAGGTAACTGTTTTCAGTCATCACTGCACACACATAATTAGTTCAACAAAACCCAGAAATGCTCATTCCAAAGAGCATCAGCAGCACAAGTCAGTTGCAGAACATGAGAGCATACAGAGTCTCCTCTTTGGCTTATATAGCAGCTTGTTTGTTATACTAGTGGGAAATACAGTTTATACCTACTCGACTGCTATAGAGATAACTAAGTGTTTTCTCAAGATCTCTGTGAAATGGTTTTGCTGTTTAAAATGTTGAAGTGCACAAACAGAACTATTTCCTCCTTTACAACATTAACGAAAACTTCACAGGTCAGTTTAGTTCTTGTAGGGTATCAGAAAGTAGGTACTCTGATATTTATTAGACATTTGCCTAAATCAGACTCATCGCTCTTATTAAGAATAGTTTTATTCTCATCACAATTAAATTCTCTTCAGTAAATTATTATCTCACTGAGGTTTTGGTTATGCAGCTCTGTGTACTGCACACTTGCCAAAATGCAGAACTGGTCTGACCAATCACCAAAAAAAAAAAAAAAAATTCATTAAAATTTAAGTATTCAAATTACTTACTACATGCTCCATGTTTAAATCGTAAGTATTCAAATACCTTTGCTATCATTTACCCTCAATACATAGTGCTTCAGAGAGAGACGCAGTTCTAGATAACTTTTTAATATGTGAAAGTGATCTCCATTCATGTAAGTACAAAGGGATGAAAAATGCAAGTAATTCATAGACCTTGTTTCTCCAGGATGCAGAGCAAGCAAATCACTACAATCCTATTTATAAATTAGTGTTCTAGAATGCTAAATAGTAAAGACAAACTCAGCCAAAGTTAGTTCTGTAGGATTTTCAATATCCTTGAAGGAGATCCGTCTATTCAGTCAGAAAGTCCTATAGAGACATGCCCCAGCAGAGCTGCCGAGCCCTTTGCAGGGGGGAAAGAAAAAAAACAAACCAGGAACGAGTGCAGCAAGGTGGGATTTACCAAACAGGAATGCAGCACTTGCATGTAATAAAGCAAATATTTACATTAAGCACAATACAGCAATTTATTTAGATGCTTAAATGAAGAATACAAAGGGAAATAAAGATCACAAAATTATACATACTACAACAGTGTGTCATATATTAGATGGTATAAATGAATACAACACCTTGTTGGTGTTAACTAAAGATAAAACTAAATATTCAAAACACAGCACTTTTGTTTCAGTGTGCTGCTTCAACACAATACGCTTTTATACAGATCTAAAAGGTGTCAAAATTAGTAGCTGCAAACTTGTTTCTTGCATGTGATTTTTCTTTTTTTAGCTTAAAAGATTTCAGAAAATGGCTCTGAAATACGTTTGTCATCAGTTGTAATGTCAAGGATATTCAGAACAAGAAAATTCTATAATACAATAGAGTCCAGATATATTTTTTTATGTCGCTGGCCTCTGTTTTGAGATTGTACAAGGTTATGTGCAAAAACTAAGTTTGTCAAAATTCATACTATAGCAGTTTCAAGCTTTTGCTAGGTAAACTAGATACAGCATTTATTACACAGCAGGGCAACACTAAAAAAGAGAAACAAATCTATGATGGGTACACAAGAACAATTTCATAAGCTTCACTTGAATAGGTCTAAAAGACTGTACAAATATACATTTCAACTATTCAGAATGATACATGAAAAAAATCAATTTCCCCATAGTCTACTATACACGTTGAACTGGTAGCTTGTATGGTTGGCCCTACACTACCATGTGAAAAAGGGTAATGTTTAAAAAGACATACAACTGAACATGTACAAGAGTGAAATAAATGTTGAAAATGCAGATAAAACAAACCTCTGCTTTTCTCTGTGCATTCTGGAGCCACCAGCTTATCTGTTTTCACATTAAGTTACTGTGCTCGTTCCAGCAGGTATTCTCAAGCAAGATTCGCCAACAGCATCCTTAAATAACCACTGGAATAACAGTGGCCACAACCACCGCACGCCATGACCTAGCACTCGAAAGGCAGTACCAGTCAGAGTTGAAGCTGAGCAGTCAGACTGAAATGAGAGGGTTGAGACAGTTGCCGATTGAATCGTATCACTGACACTTCCGACTCGAGCAGCTTACGCTTGCTGGCTGCTCAGCTCCACGCCAGTTAAGCTGCTATGCATTGGTTCTGCTACTCCATCAGCCACGCTGTCAAACTGATCTCCATCCTCGCTGTCAATTGTGCTATTCTGCCATTCCATCTGCTGATTTGACAAGTTCTCCTCAATCTCTGATGCATTTTTCCATTGTGACTGGTCCTTAGACCAAAACTCTTCTACTTTTCCATAGGAACGATTCTTCCACTTTGACTGCTCTTCGTCGCTTTCAGATCCACCCCCTTTTGTCTCAACAGTCGGTTTACTGCTGCCAGCATCTTCGCTTTGGGAGGATTCATCTGTCCACACTTCTGGTTTTACTTCCGATGTATTATCTTCAAAATCAGAAACCTGCTGAGAACCAGGCCCACTTTCAGACTGTGAAGCTCCATCTTTCCATTCAACAGCATCATCTTGATCATCCTGATCACCTTCGCTATCTGAAACATCACCTACCAGTTTTGCTGGTTCTTCAGCAGAAATGATCTCTTCGTATTTAGAGCTTTCCTCTTGTTTTTGATCAGACTTCTCTGGAGACTGTAATGTAGTTTCTTCAATGATTTCCTTGGATATGCTGTCCTCGGGGTTTTCCACTGTGCTATCAGAAGAGGTTTTCTCACCAGCGTCAGAAATACGCTGACCAAATGGACTACCGCTTTCATTGTATTCCTCTTCTATATTTTCATAGCTGTCTGAGGAACTTTCATTGTCTTTTCCTAAGTTTATTTTTTTATCAACAGTCTTACTAACATTGACTCTGGAATTCTTTTCATCGTGGTTTTCAAACAGCCATTCAGCGTCAAAATCCATTTCATGTTTAACCTTGTTTAACTCTTTCATATTGAAACCGAGCAGCACACCAGGCTTGTATTTTTCACAATCTCTAACGCATTTCTTCCTTTTGTTACTAAAATGAGACGCGATATCAGATTTCCATAGCCACAAACTGGCAGCCAGTTTTTCAATCTCTCTCCTAGTGGGATATGGTTGCTTATTAAAATATTTTGTGAGAAATGTTTTCCTGGCTTCATAGGAATCATCTTCGTGACCCTTGGGGTCCAATGCTAGAACTACAGGTTCTTCAGGCTTCTCCTCAAAGGCAGAGGGGGAATCGTCATCATCCATTTTCCTTTTCTTCATTAGCGAGAATTCCATGTGTTCATAAGTACGTTTTACAGGTGCTACAGCTGGAGACTGACTGAGTCGAGATGACGAAGTACCTTTGTCCTGGCCGTTCTGAGTCTTCCCAACACCTCTGCAGTGGACAAGGTGCAGCGTTATAGTTGAGGCAGTCATGTTACTCGTATATACACCAAGGCAATGAATGCATTTGTAGGTCAGCTTTTTCTCAACCGGATGAACTGTCTGAATTACTTGATGCCTCTCCCGTAGATGATGTGCAAGTGCATCAGAGATGGGTCCTTTTAGGATCGAAAAGCACAGAGGACAGAGGGTTTTCCCCACATCTTTTTTGTAGGGAACTGCTGCTTGCGGAGAACTCTTTACAGGTACATCAGACTTCTCCTGGATTTTTGGCTGTGGTTTTGGAGGAACTGGGGGAGTATTCTGAGCATGGTAAGCTACAGATTCGGCAGGAGCATCTCTCAGGTTGTAGGTGGTTACAAGAAGATGTATATTCGTGTGACTACCCTGCTGCAATGTCAAATCAAAGGTTAGAGTAGAATCCGTTTTAGGTCCCATTTCTTCATCAACGTGAACCATTCGCATATGAGCAGCCATCTTTTCAACATCGTTGAAGGTTGAACGGCAATACGGACAAGACAGACCATGTATTAACATATGATTAAGCAATGTATCAGTGGGTAAATAGCGATTACAGTATAGACATTTGCTAGTGAAATTGTGTATTTTCATTATATAGTTAGCTACTGCAGGCACCTTTTCGGCCTTGTGCTCCTTCTCAAAGTGGACACTATACACATTTTCAGGAAACAGCTCATTACAGATTGTACAGATTTTCCACTTCTGTGTGGATGATGTATTGACAGCGGAGGGACCTGTAGCAGCTACAGGAGATTTCGAGCCAGACTGACCTAATACTCTTGAAGCTGCCTGTGACTGAGATAGTGACGTCTGTTTCAACTGAGCTGATGAAAGAGAAGATGAATTGGCAGACTGAAGAGAGTATCTTGCCGAGGCCTGCGATCTCTGTTCCCCTCCAAGAGTGTAAGGCCTTCCATTGCCACTCGCTGAAAACTGTTTCATTGTTTGCGATTGCTGTGAAATAGAAACTGCGTTACCGCTTAAGTTTAGCCTTCCCCCTGGCTGACCAACGTAACTCGGTGGTACTGATTTGACTCCGTAATTGTTTTGTTGTAGGTGAACATTTGACATCATATTCACTCCTGCGGAATTCAAGGTAGGCTTTGGTATAGTGAGTCTGTTCATCATCTGTTGTGACGAAAGAGATCGAACGCTTCCAGGGGAAAGGGGACCCATCCTCTGAGGGAGTCCCATAGGCTTTTTATCCTGTGGTTTTGGAGCTATTAGCATCAAAGGTTTAGATCTTGGAACCACTACATTAGTGTGACCTATCATTGCTGTTACCTGGTATCCTATGCGTTCGTGGTCTTCGATAACATGCTGTACTAAAGCTTCGTATGATTTCGGCATGAAAAGGCATCGTTTGCAGTGAATACTACCCTCCTCTCGGGTACTGGAACTTAACGGAACTGCACCATTGAGTGACTTTTCACCTCCCTTCGCTACGTAAGGAGCAGCAACATGCTGAAAATGTTCCCTGTAAATGTGCTTTCTAACTATTTCATACAGAGGATCTCGGTAAGTGCACTTCTTACAGTAATAAACAGCTTGTTCTACACTGTCAGCCTGCTTAGGTTTAAGGCTATCATGTTTGTTTTTATCTTTAAAAGTGCTGATGCCTCCACTCGGTGTATTGGCATTTGGAGCATGAAATATTTTAATGTGCGTTTCCAAAGTCTTTTTGTCCGCATTGAAAGTACAGTAAGGACAATTAAGGAGAATCCTATTTTCAAAGTCTTCGCTATGAACATTCCGGAAGTGGCTTTTGTACGCTGAAAAGAACTTCGAGGAAAATGGACATGCACTGCAGCAAAAGGGCTTTGTCCGATAGTCCTTAAAACAAAGAACAAAGCAGAAACTAAATATTGAAAAGCAGTTTTTAGAAAAACAACATCCACGATCTTCTTTAAGCAATAATGTTTCTAAATAATAGTCTCAAGACCCACTGCAACAGTGTCAAACCTGTAGATTAATTTCTTCTCCCCAGTTTTTGGCCTGTCCTAAAAAGTTTTATCATCTGAACATACACGTGATGTGGCAAGAGACAGTTTAGAAGTCCCTCAAGAGTTTGAGTGTGAACTCAGCATGCAAGGCTAAATCATAAGCACCTTTCTCCACCAGTCAAAAATAAGCCTCATTCCTTGCAGCCGAGCTGCATTAAGAAGTTCACCATAAGCTCATTTCCAGGGGGGAAAGGCAAGCGTGACGGAGTAGAATGAGACTGTATCCAGAAGGCAAGTTAACACCCATCAAAATCTGCCAAACATTTATAGATATAAGACAAAGATATAACTTCAGCTATTTCAGTGTCTTATTCTATTACAAACTTTTATATAAAAGATGCTCTTCAAAACTTCTTTTTGGTGAACACAAATGGATTTACACTTACTAAGTCACATACTAAGGCTACACAAACCCTTAAAGCCACCAAGCCTTTTCCTTGTGATCAAAGCACAAACCTGATTTTTTAAAACAATCTTGAATCAGAAAAAAAAAAAAAAGGTATTTGAAAATTCCACACTTGCCGTTTCCCTGCACCATTTATCTTTCTTATATTTAACATGTTGCCGATGCAGTTCTTGTCAACTGTTGTAACAGAAACTAAAGTTACATTGGCCTTCGAGATAGCCACAAGCAATCTGGCATTTCAGATGAGATAAGACATGAAATTCAAATAGTTACAAACATTCATCACGAGTGTCAAAACAAGTCTTGTGCATCAAGCTACACATAAATCATTTGAAGTAGCTGGAGAGTTGTCCTCTCCCTCTGCATAGCTAAGTAGGAATATCTGCTCCTGCCCACCTTCTGAAGCCTCAGACATCCGGTAGGCTGGAGACAAGATACAACAAACCAAACTAAACAAAAGCTGTCTCCTGTTATTTTACAATTTTTATTCTGGAATTAACTAGGAAAAAAAAGGACACCATCAGTATATTTTCTGGAACACAGTACGAAAGGGACATTTTCAGATTAACACTACCCTAGGAATTCATCATAACACAGGTTCCCATTTCCTGTAAGAGCAATACCTAATCTTTCAGATGCTAACGGAGGGCTTATTTGGCAGAGAGATTTCTCACCTTCTCCCTTCTGTCAGTGCTGGTGTTACTCTATATTGTACCATCGGTAGAGGCTACGGCAGTGCACACAACTTGCCTTACATGTGTTTAATCAGAATCAGGTATTATTTCCTCCCTCCACTTCTAGCTCAATTCCAGCTCAAATGTCTTTTATTACTGGCTCAGAAACATCTAAAAAGTAAGACTTCCAGCGTCACTTCATTCTGCTGTATAGAACTATATGCGCCTAAAACTAAATCTCGGATACAGTCAGATTCTGAGAATCTTTAGATGTGGCAGACAGCTAACAGAGCTACGACAACATTTGAGAGCAGCAGAAGTTAGATGAGTTCATTTGAACTTCTTCTGAAATGATGAAAACAGATAATGAAACATTTAAGGAAAGGTAAAAAAAATACCACGAACTGCATAAAATTGTTGATCTTTTGACCAGAAGGATGGTGAAATTGTGCTAAGCTTGAAAACAGATGGGCTCTTAAGGTGCAGTTGTCAAAGGGTGCGTAAGATTTCTTGAGCAATCAGTTCTCCAGTATTTGACTATCCATACTACTAAGATAAAGACCAGGATTATTACTTTAAAAAAAGAAAAATAGTAGCGCAGCTTTTTGCTGTCCCTTAAACGGGTGACAAATGAAGATCGATGGGTAAAACTGCCGGAAAAGCTCTCGGCATATTTGTGAAATGCCCTTTAGTATGAACCATCTTCAGAATCAGATGTGTCAACATAAACCATTACCAACCTGATTTTTTGTAAGCGAAGGGTCCCACAATCCTACATCTTCCCATGTAGTGTTTTTCAAATAAAAGTCATTAGGTTCAAACTGCTTAAAATCCTGGAGAAGATGGGAAGAGAGTACAGAGAATGAAAACCAAAGATCAACTGCTCCCTTAAGCAACTCTTGTAAGCATCCATGCAGTCCCTTCTCAAGTGCTGCTGGCGAACAGTAGATACTATGAGTTCAAGGAAGCGTGGGTATTTAAGCTGCACCTCTTTGGAGGTGAAGAGTTGTGAGTAGTCTTAATATCATAAAACACCTGAAGAACTATTTTCAATACTCATCCTCCTAATTAACCCAAGACTGTAATTACATACCTGCCCCATTTTCAAAAGCAGTCATGGAGAAAAGTATTCCAGGGCTAGCACTAAACATTTAAGATCATATAGATGCTTTACCATAACCCTGGTGTTTGTGTGGTTTGGGGTTTTTTGGAGGGAGTAGGGTGTCGGTTGTTTGATTGGGTTTGGGTTTTTTTTAATGACTTTAATTTCACACAGGGATTTAGATAAACGTTTTAAAAGTTTGACTACATGTACGATGTCCAAGAAGCCCAATTCCTATTAAAAAAAATCTTATGAAGTACTTTGGCATTTCATCTTTGGCATATAAGTCAGCAGCACATAAAGACTCAAAAATATTATTTCCACAGAAATGAATACTTGTCTCAGTTCAGAATTTTACCCTTAAAAATTATACTTGCTCCATAAATTTCCCAAGCAGGAAAGACTGGCATTTCTTTCTCTCATGCATCTCACTTAAATGCTCTTTATAGAGACACTAACAGAAAAGCTAAAGCGAACAGGTCATCATTTGCCGAGTTCTCTGAAGAGTTAATGTATGGGAATTGACAGTACAGAAGTTAGTGTTGAGGAGAGAAAGCTGCATTTTTGAGACAACAGTTATGAAGTTCGTCCCGAAGAGTAGCACAAGTACTCTTCCCTTCTAGCAACTAACACAGGTACAGAAGTGAGTCTTTAACCTGATGCCCTGCTGTTCAGCACTGACAAACGCTTCTTGAAAACCTCAGAACCATCTTCTGCCCCCTAAGAACACCCTATACCACACCTAGTTCTTGCTTCATTCCTAAATGTTCAGTTAGAAAACACTATTTTTACGAATTTGACATGAACAAAAGACAACCTACCTTCAATACACATCAAGTCAGTCACACATTGCTCGAAGTGTATCTTGTCTCCACTAAACTTTCTAAGAAGTGTTTACAGGTACATTTTAGCTCAAGTTATTGAAAGTCCTACTTTGTGTACAACTTAACAAGCAACGCCGGGGTAGCAACACCTGAACAAGGCTCGAATGGAATCTCAGGATCATTCTCAGAAGCTGATGAGAACAGAGGAATACGGTGTGGGAAGAGGATACAGGGGATCCCTTCAAAATTCACAGTGAAAATTTAACATTTTGTGAAACAGGTCTAGAAAAAAAACCCCAACAATGTCATACAGCAAAGACCTCATAGTCCCACTAGCTTTGGAGCATTTTAACTCTAACTGCAACACTTGGGAGGTATCATACTTACTTCTATATGTTCTTTACAGTATTCCAAACCAATGTCACTAAGTATTTTTTTCACAGTTTTCCGGGCCTTTCTTAAACTGCCAAGGTTGTTGACAGGAAGTTGGAACATAGTTTCTATTGAAAAAGAAAGTAAGAGAAAAGGTTTAAGTCAAACGCATTCTGTCTGACAGAATGTTGCACTTTTAATTATTAGTAATTTTCTGTCTCATTTTACCCATATAACTCAGTATCAGAGCTGTACCATTAACTAAGAAACTACCATAATTTCTGTCTGATTTGTTCTTGAGTGAGGCTGGCCATAAAGCTAGATATTGACAAACTTAGAGAGCAGTTAAAAACCCAACAAACTGATGTAGCAACTATTGCAGGAGTAATCAGCTGCATCCGGAAAGAACTTTTTTTTTTTTTCAAAGTGTGTGTATTTACACAAAATTGACTCCCTGTGTTGAAGTACTTAAAAACTCAATTTCTCTTTTGTGCGTATGTATCCTAACTGATTTGAAAATTGGTAAGTTGAGCTTCAGGGTTTGTGTCAGTCTCGCAATAGATTTAATAGTATCTCTTCAGTGAGAAAGATGCTTCTTGCATTCGACTGTAGGTAGGATAAGAAATTAATAGTTTCCTCTATTTACTGTATTTATAGCTGTAAATGGCTGACAAGCTGTTTAGCATACATCCTTCTTTTACTGAGATGGGACCTGAAAGCTTGGTTAGAGCCCTTCAGAGATATAAGTCACTGGAAAAAGTACAAGAGATGGCTTAACACCTCTAAGTGTAGCTGGCTATTTTCAGCTTACAAGACAACCCTCCCTTTCAGTTCCCCACACAAATAGCTAATTCATCCAGTTAAACTGTCTGTAAATGACTGGGGCTATCCAGCTAAAAGACAGTCTACAATTTTAAGATATGTGGATTCCCAGATTCAGACGTTACCACTAAGATTTCTTCCAAATGCTAATAACTAGTCTTATTTTGGGTATAGAGGGGTTCTCGGCCTGTATGCTGCTGTCACTACACTAAGCGCGTGCTCAGCTACAGACCCACCATCAACAGGTCACCTGCGCTTTAAGAAGGTGCAAAACGGCAGAAAGATGACAGTATGCAGTGACATTATACAGTGATTTTGGAAGTGAGAAGGGGTGGAGCCAGCAATAAAAAAGGTAAGCTTTTCTCAAAGGAAAGGGGAGGAAGCTTCTTACATAGCAAGAAAGGGTCAGAGTTGTTCTCTTGTTCCCTAGGCTTTAACGGTGCAATGCCTGTTGCTAAAGACTAGCACCTCAGAAGATAAAAGCTGTGGTTTTGATCATTCATACTTCTGTGAGCCAATTCAGAAATGGTGCTTTGTTTGAACAATGCAAGGTTTGATTCATATCAACAAATTAATCCGCTATAAGGCCAAAGACTACCTGCATCAACTAAAAATTGACTTTTTGTTAGAAGCTTGAAAGTATTTTTTAACACTTTCAAGCAGAAGCCTAGAATGCAGAGTTAACAGAAGTTTGCAGCCGTTAAATATTTGAGTTAGACAAAAATTTTCCCCTTTTATCATGAGATCAAGGGCAACTGCTAAGCTACAAGTGCTTACTAAGAAATTTTCTCAAAAAATCAAACCCAGCCCTTCTCTCCGCACTATCATGCATGCTCGTTAAAGCATTACTTGTCTGTTTACACACTAGTTTTCTTATTTTCATACTCCTACTGACTTTTACTAGGTAATGCTTTGAGGCAGTCACTAACAACTTACTATTCCACGACTGGCCCCAACACCACTGTTTAGTTTCAGAAACAAAACCGCCAAGTTGTGCATGTAACAGCACTAATACAAACCACGTCAATGGGCTTCACAAGCTACAAGTAGTGCTGCTGGCAGGTGTCGCTAGGCTCTAGTCTCCTCAAATTCAGTGAATTCAGAAATAGCTCCTGAGCAAGAGCAGAAAGCTATCATGACATTCAGGATTTGTATCACAACTATACATTAGAAATTAAGTGGAAACAAGCCTGAGTTTATATAAAGATCTACAGGAAAATTTTCAGAAGTACCAAAGCAATTCTGAGCATTAAGCATTTTGGTACTTGTATCAGGCTGGCTGCTGTCACAGATTACCAGAAGCGTTTTAACACCACTATATGAAAACTAGGAAATCAATGAAAAAAAGTTTAGACTTAGTCTATAAATCTCAGGGATTCTAAATTACTCAGTCATAGTATTTGCAGTAATGAAGTTACTTAGACACATCACGCAAAGTGACTAATGCTAATAATTTTCAAACAACATAGGCCAGAAAAAAAAAGTATTTCAGTGTTTTGTATTTCAATGTTCTGTATTAATTTCCTCCACGTAACACTTGTTACGAGAATTCAGCATACTCAAAACCATCTTGATTTCTTCACATACAAAACTTAAATGCAAATACATTAATTTTTGTGACTGCAGGGGTGTTTCAGCTAACTCTAGTCTTGGTGAAAAGATTAGAATTGAAAAAATTTAGAATTAAGTTCATATGAAAAGTAGCTATGTTCTGTATCTTATCTAGCACCTTTCATTTTAGGGAAACTCAAACCCACTTTAGTAATATGAGGAATTAGAATTCTGGTGAAATACCTTCTAGGTAGATTCACTTATAAGTCTCCTAACATGAACCCTAATCATGCTATGAAAAGCATTTCTCCAGGAATTCTCTGCCAGCTCGGTGAAGGCAAGGATCAAATAGATGATGGCAGTGAACTTCTCGCTCTTCCCAGTTATTCCCTCTAAAGCCTCTAATGATTCTGTATGGGAAATCATGAACTGCTCTTTTTTTATGCTGTATCCATTCTCATCGGTACTCTTTTACAATCAGCTATTTCAGCTGCAATTATAAACAATATCCAGGCCGAAGACGTTCTCCCTCTCAATGAAAGAGTGAATGTGGTTGTTCAAATAATTAGAGCGATTCATGTTGTCCTTTCAGAACGCTGCTCACTCCTGCCCAGTGAATTATTTTTAATCGTCATAAAGGACTAGGAAATAAGGTTTGAATCGGAGTTTCTAACTTCTTGTTACTTTGAAAATTGACTCAGGCAAATCAGTTACTTTATCAAAATCTGCATTCAAGCTTACAGTTCCTTTATCAGATTTTCTGATCAAATCTGGAATTTATCCACGTCCCTTTACTCTTTTGAATAAGAAAGAGCAGTTTCTAAAGGCACACGTTGAAAAGAAATTCAAGAAAAACACTTTCACTATACATAAGATTTTCTAACTCTGTACTGTGTATTAGGCTTTAAGTAAATACAGAATGTGCCCAGTTCCACCCTGCTCTTCTACCCGGCCTTGCCCATGCTGCGGTATCAGCTTTACTGCGTAGGCACCTCTGGGCAGAAGCTAGATCCTGTTATTTGTACTATTACTTAACGTGCTTTAGGATGAAGTAAAATAAAAATAATACCACTTATGACAAAGTATAAGCACATAAATGGTGGAAAAGCTTTTGAAAATAGTAATGGATATTTACCTTGCAAACTGGAATTTGTATTGTGAAATTGTTGTATTAAAAAAATTAAGACTACAAAGAGTGCATTTACATATTTCAGGGCAATATTACAATTAGTTTAGTTACTTCAACAAACAGAACTAAAATCTCCTTGACTAAAAATATTATTTGAAGATTGCAATTTTGCTTCAATTATAAAAATTTCTAATATAGCTTAAAGGGGAACCAGGTCCATTTTAAAGACATGAATAGTCATTGAAAATATTTAACAACAGGGCTGAGGATCAGCAATGCCAATTTTGGGAAGTATTAGGAAAAAATTAGTTTAAAAGATGGTAAGGACTAATGGGAAAAAATGGTGTTGCCTAAGAATTTAAACTCCTAACTAGCCTATCGACTAATGTAAATGGTTTAATAAGGTTGTGTCCTATTTGCAATTTCCAAGTAGTAGCATTTTCTCCATTTTAGATCCGTAGTTGAAATAGTAAGTGAAGCTGAACATTTCCAGATGGAAAAAACAACTTCAACCTGCAGTTTATTCTCATGGGCCAGTTGCTACGGAATAGCTTTCAATACTGAGCCCACTGTCACTTTTTTCATGACTTAAAACACATCTGACTTGCGTTGATACTAGAACTGCATTAAAAGGAAAACAAAAAATACCACATAGTACACAGAGTGGATTTATATCCTTAAACACAGATCACAAATTGGAAAGAAAATATGCTTCCTTAACATTCTCTTCTCTCTCTTCCCTAAACAGCACTGGGAAGTATGGCTCTGAACACTAAGTTACAATAAAGTAACACAAGTTTGCTTTCAAAGCACAGCATAATTATTTTTTTTTAAACTCAAGAATATCCATTTATTAAAAGTTCTTGCTGCTGTAGTTCATAGAGGAAGAGTGAAAAATATTAATGTAGCCAGGAATTAATCACGGCTCCACTAATTCCTTTTCTCTAAAGGCAACTAAATAAGCGTTGCTCTCACTGCATTGCGTTGGTTCAGTAATGCTTTCAGTAGCTTCTTTGCAGCTACCTGTATGCTTGATTTTTTCATCAAAAATTGTATGAAGCAGCACAGTCAAGTATGTTCAGGATTTGAATGAGTATTTGCAAGTTAACTTCAAATCCAAGGAAATAACATCCTAGTAATTTTATTCCAGAATAACCCAAGTTCTTAATATCAACTGCAGAAACATCAGTCCATGAAAACATCACATTTTAAAGCTTCTAGCAAGCTGTACTGTTTTCTTCAAAACCAAAGCTCCCACTTAAAGAATATACTAATTTTGCTTGTAAAGAAACCGTATTTTTTTTTCTCGTGACAGAGCGAGTCAGTACAGAGTTTGTCTTTAGGCAATAATCACTTGTAAACTTGAAAGTCAGCCACAAGTCTCATAACAATGCTTATTATAAAATACCTTGTTTTACTACAGAAAGCCACTAACAACTTCCTCACCAAAAGAATCAAATGCATTCTCTTCATTACTGTGTCCAGTATACCTAGACATGCCAAATATACCATGATATATATATAAACCCAGGTGATAAAGACGGCAAATTATTTAGGACTGCTTGAAAACAAGATCTCTGTTCTGTCTGCACCATCTTCTTGCCTCTACTCTTCTGAGTCCTCACAGTCAAGTCTTAAAGACAAGAAATTATCAAGATCTTCCTATCACAACACATCATAATAGAGGATATAATTAGATCTTCACATCTGAAAACTGAAGATCAACCTTACATTGCAAACTCTGCTTGATAGCTGAATCCAATTTACCTGATCTTAACAAAAACCTCATCCTTAAGCAAATACAGTTCAGTTTATTTAGGAAGTTTCTTGACTATTTAATCATAATTAGTGGAGAGCCAGATACAGTCTGATATTGTTATGGTTTGTGACTACAAAAAGAGCTTTTGGCATCTTCATTAATTTCTATTTACAGCAAGTAACTCAAATTGTAGATGCAATATACACAACACGCTGCTGGCACATCCTTGAGTGTGGACATTAAACCAGTTGGGATTAAGAAGCGTCTCAAATCATCATTTAGACATTAATGCTATTCTTGAAATGAGGTATCCTTTATCTGACCCAAAGTTGGTGTTTTTACTGCTCTGAAGCTTACATCCAAGTAATTATTTTAACAGAAGACAATGCTAAGGAATGCAGCACCCAGTACTGACAAAACTCACTAGCGCTTCCATCTGGCACTGAAGATACCGCTACATCCAGCATCCCCCACAACGAAGGATGCCCATAATAAAGGGTCACAGACCAACTGATACCTCTGTAAAATAGTTTACTTTTAATGCTGTTTCTCCTATTTTTCTACTGAAATGAGGTGAACAGTCTTTAAATACTCTACGCTTCAGTGAAGACAAATAAAAGGCACAAGTCTTTTCACTAGGCACAAGCCGCTCAAGCTTTACACATCTATCAGTTACCAATTGCTGACGGTTAAAGAAGTGCTACTTACCTAATATTATAGGCTCACTACAGAATTTCTCTCTCAGATCTCAAAGTAGCTTTCAAAAGAAGCTCAGCAGCATTTTTTAAATAAAGGAGGAATTCATTTATCCTGAGATGATACCACTCAATCAATGACAATTCCAGCCCAGGATTCTAGTTAGTGAGACACTCTATATTTCCACCTATTCTGTTTTAGAGTAGGGAGGCATAACTAGGCATAACTATTTTTTATTATTTTCCTGTATGGTTCTACTCTATCCTATTCATAGAAAAATAAGTCAAGATGATCACATATATGTTCAGCAAAAAAAATCCTACAGAGAAACCTGAGCATTTTTTATCCTCATTAAGGAACACGAATAGTGAAATCTGTCTCTAAGTCAACCAGTTATTTTCAAGCTGACAATTCAACAAACACAGTAAGAATTAAGTTTGTGTCTATCCTTCTGTTTCCTACTTCTAGACTTGTATCCCACCTTCAAATACATTGGGAAGCCCTTGTTCATAAATTGAATTATGCATCAATCTACACTAAAGTGCTGGGTGGAGAGAATAAATGGTTACTTAAAAAGACGACCAACAACGTCCTTACTAGAAATATCCAGGTAGTATTTTTAGGTGCCTAAGGAAATGGATTACTAACCTAGTTATAAGAAATTCTGAAAAGTTTGACTGATGTAGTAAGATCTCACTCGTCTTTTGTGTGCTTGTACACAAAATGTCTGACTGCATCAGTCACAAAATAATGATAAACTAAGCAGACTAACTGTGCAAGAACTATTTGGAACCTTCTTTTGCTCTGTATTTATATGGTACCTAGCATAAAGGTCTAGTCCACAGCCAGGTACTGATTCCTAGAATACTTCAGTAGCCAAACGTAAGCAGAAAAAACAAGCTATAAGAGCAAAATATCTTAAGTTCATTAGAAACACTGTACTTGAGTTTTCATTTCGTAGTCACATTTTGGAGATGCAAAGACTTATTTTAGAGAAACTTCATGCTACAGGTAACAGCCACTATGCAAAGCATAAACAAAAAGCTAAGAGAAGTTTCCTAGGTAGTGCACACGCGTTAACAAAACAGCCTGAATGAAGTGCTCGGATCTTCATCCAAAATTCTGAAGGGGGAGCGGGAGGAAAGGTTTTATGGAAAAGCAGGGAGTATTTGCAAGGTGAACAGAGGAACAAGAGTTAAAACTTCACAGAACTCAAAGTGTGTACATGGTATTGTGCTTGGGAGAACTGAAGCACTGCCTTTAGCTTTTAACAGGCTATAACAGTCCCAGGAAGGATGAATTTAATTTTAAGGGCAATTCTGATACTTATAACCTCAAAATTAGGAGATAAAATGACTAGAGACTTCTGAAGTTTGAGAAGTCTACAGGAACCAGCACTTCAGTTCACTCAACAGAATTACATCCTGAAATGAGAATGGGCCAGGACATAATATAAAGGCTGATTGATTTAAATTAGTAATTACATCCAAGTTTTAGGAAGCAACAAAAACTGCAGGCCAAAAGAGGCAACAATGTTGTGCCTCATTTGTTTAAAATGAAAGGCTTCTTCAGTGTTTTCAAAGAACTCGGGCTCACTGCTGTAATAAAAAAGGGACCTCACTTCAAGGTTAGTATTGCTTCACAGCAAAGGGCTTTGTCTCTCTACTCAATTCTCTAACCTTGTTAGCCATAGCTGGTAAAAGAAAATACTAGTAGGGGAAAAAAAAAAAATGTTTAACACCTTGAAATGCTCTCAGAAACGCTAGTGTGAACAATATTCAGGAAAAAACATAATTCAGATGAACAGGGAGGGACAAACCCACTACTGGAGAAAATTTCTGCTTAGTTTTAGGAATTTAACAGAGCAAATATCATAAGGCACAGGAAATCAAGACTTCTAATTTGTATGGCATGACGAAAAAGCAGAAAGGAAACAAGGTCTAGCCCAAAAAATAACCACTGCATAGTCACACAGAAGTTTCGACAAACACCAAATTCTTCAACACATCGCTTTTCTCTTTTTTTTAAAAAAAAAAAAAACCCCAGATTTTAGCATTTAGATAGATTTGCAGTGACTTTCATCTCCAAATTGCCTCTTCACGAACTTGCTACTCTTAGGAGCACTTCAAATTCCAGATGGAAACAATTGCAGTCACTATTCTAAAAACATCCAGAATGTGAAGTCTGACACATCCTCCTGTTACGTTACTCCAAGTGATTTTTAAACCACTTTTAGCATTTAATAAAAAATAAACTATCCTCACTGTACCAGCTTCAAGCACTTCAAGTTAACATGGCCATGCAGTTCAGCCCTTTAACACATCAGTTACCAAGGGACTGGAACCACCTAGAAAACCGAGTCAACAGATAAGTTAAAAAAAGATTACTGTGCAATTATTTGGAAAATTAATTCATGTAAAATACAATATTGCATGCCTGTTTTAGAGTTCTATATTGCAACAGTTAACATTTTGTTACGCCACATGTTTTTCTCAGTGCCAACAGTGATCCCTTATGAGGGAAGTTCTGATCTCATACACAATACACTGTATTCACAACTTGAGAACTATGACCTTACAGGAAGGTATGCACCCAGGAGAGCGAGGATAAGGAACACAAGAGGGAAAAACAGCAAAAATAAAAGTATCAGTCAAATTTATCAGAGGTGATAAAAAAGAGAAAGCTTCCGCCTGTCTTTAGACCCCAAAAGCTGTTTCTATTTTAGTGTAACTAAAATCTTGATTCTCCAGTGGGTCTTTTGTATTTTGGACTTCATCAGAAGCACTGCCTTGCAGCCTGCCACCTTTGATACCAGCAGGTAACAGATGTTAGACTGTTTCAGCTCTGCCAACTTTATCTAGAACAATGGAATAGGGGATCTTCTAGTATGCAGCTTCAAAGCACCCACAAGGTAGCGATGCTGATTTGATTCTAGGCAAGATGCATCAGTTTCAGAACAAGACAGCCTTTTTCTCTCAACTAAAATCTTCAACAAAGATTCCAAATCTACCTCATCATGTCTTTTTCATTTTTGGACAACATTATTGTAAGTGCTTACTGTGGTTGTTTCACATTTGAGCTTTGTTACAGTTCTAACAAACGGCAAGTATAATATATTTCTAATGTCACAGTCTCGTTAGTAAAATGGTGTTTCTCAACCAGAAATAGTTTAAAGACCTAAAGAAATAATCTGGAGAAAAATCTTGCTGCGTAAAGAAACCAAGACAGCACCGGTCTAGGTTTTCTAGAAAACCTACTCTTAAGTTTTCATCTCTTTATGCTTAACTGGAAATTACACCACACCGTCAGTTTGTAGCATGAGGAAAGCCTTCCATGACCAGCAAGCACAGAACTGTAGGTGACCCTAAACATTTCGTTAAGGACGATGTCTTCATTCAACAAGGTTTGTAAAGAGCATCACTGAAATGGCAAGTAAAAAAAATTATGGAATCCCCAAAAAGCCATAAACAAAAAAAGCCCTTGTCCCTAGTGCATTTTATTCTTATTCAGGCATCTCAAAGCTGTATGAGTAGCCTAGGGAGCCTAATGCTCCTTACAATGGCTACCAATTCTTTTGAAGTACCCGTTGTCCCCTGGCAGAGCCAAGCCAGTGGAATATATGATTTTTAAAATTTTACTTTTTTAAACATACAAGAAAACTATGATGTCAACATTGCTAGGGATACTAGAGGAGTAATTGGAAAATTACTATCTGACTATTTCATTTATTTCCTTTGGAAATTTAACGAGCATAGTTCTAAGTTTAAGTTCACAGAGCTGAAAACAGTTAGAAGCAGCAGTCAATCAAGAAAACTACAAAATTAAGCTTTCCTAGTGAGTACTGAGTGAAAATTAGGAATGAAAAAGAGAGAAAAAAGTTACAGAAATAAAAATGAGGCTCCTGAAACACAGTATTATCAACTATACTGTTAAAGAAAGTATTAGGTGTGAGCACGTGTGCAAACCAGACAGTTTCATAAGCAATGTCCAAACCCAGCCTTTTCTATCCCATTGTGACTTCGAGTTTGTATACATCTATATTCATATCGATCTTGTTAAAATGATTAGCTTTGTAAGAATTATAGTTCATTAAAGCACATTTCCTTTAAATTTCAAACTAGAAGATACTAATATTTCTGCACATACTTATAAATGGAATTGTTCATACTCCCTCTTCTTTTCCCCTCTCCCCCTCATCGTCCCCCTGCTGCTTCAAAAGGTTCGTCCTTTCGTTGCTCTTTCCCCCTCTCCTCCTCATCCTTTCTTTGCTGGTTCTTGGCCCTCTTGGTCCTTACCTCGCTCATTTTCCCTCTTCTCATCTTCCCTGCGCCAATTCATAGCGTCCACATTCTTTCGTCGTTCTCTCTCATCCTGTCTCCACCGCTTCTTGATATCTTTGTCCTTAACTTGCTCATTTTCTCTCCTCTTCTCATCATCCCTGTGCCATTTTATTGTTTCTGCATTTTTCTGCGGCTCCACGCTTCTTTTCAGATAGTCTTGTCGCCTCCTCCTCTTTTTTAACATATCCCTTTCCCTGGCACGAGCCTGCTTTTCTTTCTGGGAAAGAAAAGCTTTACGGGGCATCATGAGCTGCTGCTGTACCTGTAATAATATCGTATCCATGGAATAATATACTATACATGCACTCAGTCAGGCACCAACAACTCTCATTTGGAGCTGAATACTTCAAATACTAAGCCAAGATAANACCCTCTGCTAGCTCCGTATTAGATAATGACAGGCAAGCTGCTATGTTCAGCTCCAGGCACAAACACCTAACTGGCACCCCTGCAGTTGATGCACATCCAAGATTGAGAAGTCGCCCCCTGAAACCCAGGGCCCGAGCTGTAGGATTTCTTACAACTCCTCCCACAGAGTTTTTAGCAGCCCTGTGGCATTGCTGCAGCCAATTGAAGGAACAGGCTGATAGGAGAGTTGCGAAGGAAACTTGTGAATGTTCAAACCTTAGTTTCTTCTCTTACTGGAGATCTACGTTTAATGAAACTTACTTATCTTTTCAGACCTCCATCTCTACCAAATTTGGCCAACCTTTTTCTTGGCTGGGAGGAGAGAGGGGGGATTAGGAGACAAGCCACAATCTGAAAAATTACACGAGCTTTGTTTCCTCGGGAAACCTGGCCAAAACATTTAACTGCAGTTAATGAAATAAGTCCTGACTCATCTACTCAAACTTCCTGTAAGTATGTTATGTCTTGCTATTCACAAGACCAAAGGAAAAAAGAATGTCACTATTTACTTGGGAGTTTCTGCCAACAGCATTCCTGATGAGTGGCACTTTTTGGTTTTGTTTTTAGAGAGGTGTCGATGAAGACTACCTCTTAACAAATTGGTTTACTTTTGATCATTTCTCTGTACTCACCCAAAACATTCACATCTTTAAATCTACTGGTGTTAATACCTGCAATTTTTAAACCATGGAAGACAAAACAGACCACAGGAATAATTTATACTGTTACTAATATCCTTTAAATACTCTTAATATCCTTTAAATACTCTTCTGTACACACTGACCAATGTTTCAGAAACGTCAAACTGCAGTTGTGGCCCAGGTTTGGGTTTTTTTTTGTTTGGTTGGTTGTTTTTTTTGTTTGTNTTTGTGTTTTTTTTTTTTTTTTTTTTTTTTTTTTTTTTTTTTTTTTTTTGGGTTTTTTTTTTTTTTTTTTTTTTTTTTAGTTTTTGTTTAGAAGAGAGTTTTGCAGAGGTCTAATCAAAATGAAAACTGCAGAAAGGACAAAATTACTAGATTAGAATACTTAAACAAAGCCTAAAACAAAATGAAACAAATGTACTTTTAAAATTTAGCTACCTTATGGAAAGCACTTGTTCCCAGCATGCAATACTCCATCTTTTTCCTACAGAAAAAGCAATGTTTCAAACCCTTATTCTAAAAGCTGTTCCTTTTCCCTATGCAATATATCCCCCCGTACACTTAAACCCACTACTCTAGTCCATTGCCTTGGTTAGGTATGTATCATGATCCCACAGTTTTAATTCCAATAATTCAAACCCAAATTTCTTAATATCCATAATACTACTAAAAGGGAAGGGCTGTAGCAGAATGAAGCAGCATAATCAAAAAAAAATGCATGCAGTTTGGTAACAAGTTAGTGCATAAAATTCAGATTATGCTAAAAATTACTTCATTAAAACATGTAGGATAGCTCTCTACTAGACAGCCTGTTTTAAGCATTAAATATTTCTCAGTAACAGTTATCATTAAAATCAGAAAGCAATGAGAATCCAGGATCAACATCATCAGTGGAACCCAGACACTCTACATCTTTAAAATAGTTTTAATTTCTCTATCAGCTGTGTGCCAGTACTAAATTACTGTTGTTTACAAAGCGAACAACTTACTAACTTTTAAAATGCACATTATCTTTATAAGTTTATCAGTAACCTGATTTTATTCCAGTAACAACAGCATGAGTAGAATTCAAATAAAAATCACATTTCATGCAAATGATTCTCCCCTTTCTCCCCAGGCAAGTACTGACATTTAAAATCTGTCATTTTTAAAAAACTCTTTTGGGACTAATTGTTATATTTTCTTTCATTTGTTTTTTGGTCGGTCTTTTTGTGGTTTTTTTTTGTTTTTTTTTGGTTTTTTTTTTGTTTTGTTTTTGTTTGTTTGTTTGTTTTGTTTTGTTGTTGGGGTTTGTTTTTTCCCCTTTGGCTTTATCTCTTCATTGCTGCTAACTACAGTTCCCCCTCCTCCCTTTACACATATCCCAGCCCACTTTGACAGACCAATTTATAGACAAATGATAGAAAATATCTTAATAAAAAACATTTCAGTTGAATTTCCAAAATTAAATATTTCAATTGAGAGTCAAATAAGAAATGTCAGATTCCAAGGAATAACTTAAAGGAACATCCACCTTAAACCATGTATCTTTGAACTTCCATATCAGAAGTCACAGCTTTTTCCTCAGTTTGTTTTAGCACGAGATAATACTTCAGGCACCCTGGTCATTTCTCTTGTAGTCAAAATCATCTTTCACTTTTGCCTCTGTTGGTTTTAATAAACCAAAAGAGGGTGGAAAAATTTAAACCAGGAAACCAATTAATATGCAATTAAGCTGCTAGTCTGATTGAGCTCAATGCCCCCCATACCCTCAATTTTTCTAGAGTACAAGGTGGTGTTCCTTTAAGTTCAAAATGTCCAAACATCAGAAGTAAACAGTCAGAACTATCCCTTCAACTACTTTTTGCCCATACTTTGCTAAATGAAAATCTTAACTCTTCTTAATCTATTCAGTACATATTATGAGGCATTTACCTCCAAAATTAATGGTGCTTGGGCGTCTCAGACTCATTGGACAAGTTTCATGCAAAAGCCTCCAAAAATAATTCTCCTTCCAGAACGCCCACCTCAGCGATTATATTACACCTACTGTGTGAGGCCAAAGCCCGGACATAGAAGAAGGATCATATCCTGCTGTACAAAACAAAGTGTTAAAGACAAGAGATAAGAAATGTAATAAGGGCAATCTCACATTTATAACGTACGTTTCATTGCGAAGGACTCCAAAGCTAATTATAAACCACATTTACGGTACCTTTACTGACACGGAGCTACTGTAGAGCGCACTCCAGCAAGTTAACAGTGCTGCAGGAAGTTTTAGCAGATTTGTGGCTTAAACAACAGATTCCACTGGGTGATGCTACCTGAGGAATATTTTAGTGCTTAGATTTCAATTAAGTTACCCAATTCAGAAATGCATCAGGATGCAGAGATGAACGCTTCACACTTCATATAACCTTTTGACTCAAGCGGTTAGGACCTCAGTTTACACCTCATCTGAGCGATGAGTGCCGGCAGCAGAGCTGCACCCCGCAGAGATGAGGTACGCTTAGTACAATACCAGCAACACTTCCTTGTACAGGTAACTTTTCCTAGAAGGTTCCCATACAAACCCAATCCCACTTTAAATTACAAGACTATGGGAGATCAAACAGGTGATGTGGCTGGCAGCCACAACCTAGGGACATACATTCATTTGGGAAGTATTCAGATTAAAATTTTCAGTTACAGTGCTGCCAGTAGGAGGATGTAAAGTAAACCGTTTGGGGTAATGGCATGTAAATGATTATGCTTCTGTAGGAAGGCTGATACCTCTCCAACTCACATCACCCATGGACAGAAACTCAGTCTTGAACAGACTGGAAACACAAGACATAACATTAGTATCATGAAGTCTGGAACAACCAAATCTAAAGTTTACAAAAGCAAAATTTGTTGAGTTGTTTATAATTACTTTTCCAATAAGGGTTTTTACTGTTTAAAATTGTTAGATTTTAATCTCTGTTGATTATTCATACAGAACATCTACAGCTTAAAAGTACAGATTGTTTTTCTTCAGTAAATATAGTTTCAACAGAAGACACTAAAACAGTCTAAGAGATTTAAAAAGACAAAATTCTTAAAATACTTCACAGTGAGGCAAAACCGAATATTGCATACGCTTTAACAAGACCACTAGCCCTATCCTCAAACAGGCAGGGGTGATGGGTTGTTTTGTTTCATACTGGATTATTTTCTAACTAGAAAGTAGAATTTGTGCTCCTCTGTCTCTGTCAAGTCCAAATTCCCTCTCTCCCACTGAATCCTCATTGCAGAAAGCAGACTTCTGGATGAGGACCCATCAGCCTGGAGAGCAGATCAGTGGCAATTTGTGCATCGGTCGGTCTGACGATAGGAATACTGAGCACAGGGAGTACTTCATCCCATACTGGGCCTCCCAAAGACCAAGTATCATTTCCCTGCATTGTGCTGCTGACAAGAATCACCAAGCATCTGGCATTTTTCTGACTTTATATCATCCAGAATTCTTTTATTTTAGCCCTTACTTTGCTAGCACTTTAAGCTGAAGAAGTTCTTGGTTTACATATAACAGTGCAATATAGTAGCATCTGTCACAGCTGACAGCAGCTCTACGTTCCTGGATGAAATGAAACAAGACTGATAGTTTCTTGATACTGTGTTTTTTATCTCTCTATTCCAACTGCCTTTGAAGTAAGGTCTATTTTTAACGATTTGCCCAGCTAACTGCATTCAATAGCATGTGCTAAAAAGGCAGCCATGAAATAGATTTGCAAAGAAGGCTGTTAGTGCAGCATGGAGTGAAATCTCTTAAAATACAAGAAAAATATGCAAGAAAATTAACCTATGGTTCCCACAGCAATAGAAAAGCAGCCTCCTCATGTACACAAGTTAAATTATGCTAGTGTGACAGTGTATAATATTCTATATTTACGTAAGGACAACGATGGCCTGTCCCTGCAACAAGGTGGAGGCCGTGACTCTGGGACCTGACAATTCCAGGACAGCCCAGCAAGGAAGAGCGATAGTCAGGAAGCAGAAAGGTATCTCAGGGAAGAGTGAGCAAATCAAAAATACCAGAAGCAGAACCACCAGGGAGAACAGAGAAGTTGGAAGAACTGAAAACTACCAAAAACTTCCCTGAAAAGGTAAGCGTCGCAATTAAATATCTCCCCTCCCTGCACTGAATGAATAGAGTCTACTCCCAACACGTCTGTCGCTGGCTTACATTAAGCATTTTCACTTTCTTCTGTTGGACTCTTCTCCTTCCTCCTTATTTAAGCATTGCTGGCCTAGTTTTCAGAGGGCTGTGCACCCACATCTCCTGTGAAGGTAATGAGATTTGCAGTTTAACGCACATCTGAAATGCCAGACAACTAAGGGCTCATTTTTCAAGTCTGCTATAATCCTAGGATGGAGGCTGTTTTCTAACAGCGTGCACTCCATTCTCATGGCAACATTTTAAACAGAGAGCGACTCCTCAGCTTATCAGCTCAACCATCTGCAACACCAGGCTTCTGCCCGTGTAACATGACGGTCTTCAGCTAACTTCTGTCTAAACACCTCTCAACACCAACTAGATCACCCTGTGTGTGCGGCTGCCATGTTAGACCCAGCACTTAAATTCAACCTTACGCTGGCACATTAGTGAGCACAAGCCCACAAGCCCTTTAACTCGTGTCTATAGCCAAAACAGGACCAGGCATATTAGAAAGGTATAAAGAGAACAGAAAACACAAATCAAACCTTCTGGAAAAACCTGACCTTGTTTTAAAACTAAGATTATTGAAACTGAAGGAAATCAACAAGTGTATTTTGCTATGTGGTCAAAGCATTGTAAAACTTTGGCAGCACTGTGCACACGAAACCACCCCAACTCCCCCTCAGCGTCAAATAGTCTATTTCTTAAATGTCCCTTTGTCAAAACAAAATTAAAAAATATCTAAAAATCACTTCAGAGAGTAAATCAGCTACCTCCAAAAAATTTCAAGTTGTGTGTCAAACAAAAAGGACCGTTTCACACCACTTCTCTGGACATCCTATGTAAATATTCCTTCAGGAGAGGAGTGCAGTCCATTTAAAATGTAGTACTAAAAAATAACCCCAAACATTTAAAATCCTCTGGAGGAAAGTCTTAAGCTAAAAACCTTAACATGCTATTTCAGTGGTTATATGCAATTTTCAGCAAGGGCTTATGAAGCTTTGTTTTATCTCTTTTTTTTTTGGAGCTTACTATCTAGCTTCAGCTTGGTGACTCTTGCACTAAGAACTCCAACTTCCCGTCGGACGAAAAACTTCTATGGAAGACAGTTCTACTGAAAGGAATCAGTAAGGCTGATATGCCTTACTCTCCATTCATTTTTTATTTAAAGGTTAAAAAATATCTTCTGCAGTCCAGCAGACAGGGATCTTCTAAGTCATTCACACACTTCTCATTCTTGCTCGATTTCTGGAATTTTCCACTGGTGCCAGAAGCTCCATCTGGTGGGCGTGTATACTAACTGCAAAACTGAAAGGGAATTAACTATTTCCTTATCAACTTTTGTTTAGTAGTAAAAGTTCTCTACACTGTGTAATTTCTGTGCCCCGATATAGAATACAAAATGGCCAAATTCCGATTGCTCTGGGAACCACAACTACTTATTTCTGTTCTTGATGAATAACCTGCTACCTTACACTTCGCTGGGAATTTCTGTTGGGTTTTCTTATTTTGATGACGCAGGCTGAAGTGTGTTAAAGAATGCTGTTAGCTAAATTTGAACGTTTTCTAAAGAAGGATCTTTTGAACACACATGATAAAAACCGCATCAATTCTGGCAATCTCTACTGCATTCTGAAAAGCAGTTTTAAATTGCATCCATTCTCTGGGGCAAGCTATACTTTAGTGTATAGGAAATTTTAAATTAGAGGCACTAGCAGCTCAAGAAGTAGGCTTACACACCTACTGCCATCTTAAATAGTATCATTTGTGACTGATCAAGATCTCAAAAGATAAATGTTTATACGCATCCACATATGTGCAGTGAAATCAATATGTAATATACAAACTCGATACGATAGCCTCACTTGTTTAGGGCTGTTTCTTAAAGATTTCAATTTGAAATGTAATAAAGCCTGCACATCTTGCTGAAATTGGAAATCGAGACTAGTGATCATTGAAGCGCAAAGGATATTATTTGCTTACACCATGATATCCACACCTCAGTGATCAGGAAAAAAGGCTGCATGAATATGCACTACCATTCCAAAATAATCCTCATCTAGATTGTACCTAAGCATGAACAATCCCGGAATAAAAGTTATTTTGGAAATATAAGCATGTTTCACAAATTAGCAGCTACCATTTAAATTAAATCCAGAATAATCTTGAATTTTTCAATCCAAAGCTCACAAAAACATTTGCATAATTAAACAAAGTGACACAGAAGTCTCTGTAAAATGTGCAAGAACAAAGCATGTAATCAATATACACGTAATTTATGATTGGAATACACTGATTGTGAAACATCAGATTGGACTGCAAGTGAAAACGGTAGTCCTGTCTTCTCTGTGTCCTGTTTTCCTGACATCACTGCTGTGTCAACAGCCAGAGCAGAGACCTGATCCAACTGAAAAGGAGCGTTTTTCAGGCAGAGCAGTTCCTTCACTCACCCAAACAGAAGTGCTAGGACTGGCGCAAGTAAGGTGGCAGGAAGCACGGCTCCACTCCTTCCAGTGGCAGCACAGACACAGATTTATTTAAATCAATAGTGAAACTGCATCCCTTAGTGTGTCCTAACTAGTAAAATGCATTGCTTGCATGCTGGCTTAAGTGGCAGAACAGATCAACAAAACAAAAGAGAGCATACAAATACTTTTACACAAGCTCATCCAAAACCCTGCCAATACATGCTTTCTCAGATAGTAGATAGATTAGATATTGAAGGGATCTCGCCAACTGGCTAGCATCTGAGTAAAGTGTAAAAATAGTCAGTGAAGTAGGCTGACGTTAATTGTTTTTCCTTTGCCTTACCACCACTTCACACATGCTATGCACAAATGCTGGCATTACATGATTGGGTAAAGTCTGTAAACAAGAGCTTAAAAATCAGTCTTACCACTTCACATTTCTTACCTCTTTCCCTTTCTGTCTAAGCATAGCTCCCAAGTGGTCCAATCCCTGACTACATTCCAGCGTTAATCCACCTCAGCTACTGCTGTCTTCGGTCTGACTCAGGAAGCTTCAATATTCAAAAGGCTTCATAGCAGCAGCAGGAGGAATGGGGAAACAAAACAAAACAAGATCACAAACTTAAGTTTGACTCTTTAGGGGGAAAAAAAAAAGGCATCTTAAGACAATTATTTTGCCCACTTAGATTTCAAGAGACATTTTGCCCCTTTACTGTTGCTGCTATGAATCGGCATCACTAACAACTTCTTTGGCCAATCTGCAGCACAAGCAAAGAACTATCAGATCCAGAGTCACATCAGAAATCAATACAGAGAAGAGGTAAAAAGGGGTGAAAGAAAGAATGCCTGAAGGCTGAGCCCTGAAAGAGAGAAGAGGAGCTAAGGGTAAGGAAGAAACACCAAACAGTGAAGCCAGGCTTGAGAGCATGCCCTTTCCCTACACTTCAATGACTAGATGAGCTGAAGAGTATTACTTCAGTGGACAGGCTGTCACACAGTTACTTGATTTCTATTTCTTGTTAATTGTTTCAGATACTGCTTGAGAAGTAGATTTCAAATGAAACATTTTGCCACATGATCTGGATAGCCAAGAACCTGCAGGTGTGAAGTGTTCATAGAGTCAAGCAAACAGGTCTAGGACCCAACAGCCACTACCAGTTTTCATCCAAATCATCTTTAATACCACCTTAAAAAAACCAAGTAAGGATATAAGTGGTGGTAACCGAAAATGACTCACTGCAGAAAAAATGGTATTTATTCCATTCTTATTCAAAACCATCAACCATTCACACACATTCAAAAGCACTAATGTGAAATAAGAGTGAGACACTACATTCGAGACTCATGTTTGCCTTTCACCATCAGCTAGCTATAGCGGAGCTCTGAACAATGTAGATTTTCTCCTTGAGGCACATGGCCCTCAGGTAGATAAATAAGAGTTACACCCTCTCTAAAAATGTCTTTATTTAAATCTAGAACGTGTACTCCTTTTTTTTTTATACCAGATTTAAGTACTTCCTGAAAGCTCAAAATTAACAAGTCAATTTGGCCATCCTGACTAGGAGAGCAAGGGTATTCTTCCCAAAACGTGTCAGGTGAGTCAAAACAAACCTTCTGTATATGTAGAAGGTATAGGATTTTTTTTTAACTAAATTAACATAATCAGGAGTTCTTTTCCTTCCAAGGCATATACAGACATTTAAACTACATTATCCTTAGACCAGTATTTTTTATTCTCATCTCCATAGCTTATACTATTCTGAGGAAACATACACTTGTATCAATGTATTTATTTATATGAGCAGGACTACCTCCACATTAATAATTACACTGTTACAATTATGTTACCAAAAAAGCATACCCAACATATATAAAAAAATCTAGGCACAGAGTAGGTCTTAACTTAATATAATAAAAAAATACTGTAATGCTCGTTTAGATGCAGGCCAACATAGTCAGCTGCTGTATTTTTTAAACAACCATGTTATATGCATCTTAAAAAAAATAATCCCAGCAAATATAGCATTATATATACACAAACTCAGGTAAACTAATAATTTTAAAAATACCCCATCTTTGCCCATGCAGATAAAGCAGATCAGGACCATGCTAATCAGCTGAGCAATTGCAGCCCTATAACTACCCACTGCCTCCCTCCTGGCACCCATGTCCTACAGACTTTAGACTACAATCCTCATCATATTTGATATTCTTTTGTTCATCCATGACATACAAAATTTTGTCTCTCTCAAACCAACTTCAAGTAGTGGTGCAAAGAGAACTTCCCCTTTCTGAAGAAAAAAAAAAAAAGAAAAACAAACAAAAAACCCCAACCCAATAAATTCCCCATCAAGCTGCTATATCTTAATTGCAGCCACCTCAAAATAAATACATTAACCCATGTCTTTGCTCCCACAAAATCATTTGTTCCAATTTCTTTATATCAATCAAATCAGCTGCCATCTTAATAAAAAGTTATAAAATACACATTTGGACTATATGACTTTTGACTACTGATAAGATTCTGATATGGTTATGTACTTCAGGAATGCTACTTTTAAATTTTAATATTTACTTTCAATATTTACTATTATTACGGAGTGGTAAAGCTGGGTTGGGAATAATCATCTATTATTCACTCCGCTGTGTGTCAGAAGTACAACTCACCTTTCACAGAAAATTTGCACATGCATTCATCTAGAATTTAACAGCAAATTCAGTAGCTGTAGACTTCGGTTTGGTAAGTACCTAAGAAATGATACTTTACACAATTAAAGCTTAATTAAAATGCTGTTGTAATATACCACTGTAAGTGACACATACCAATTCTGAAAATGCTAATGGGCATCTTCTGACAACTGGGAACTTCTATCCTACGTATACAGAAAAAAAATTAAGTTATTTATCTCATCCTGAAGAACACATAGAGTCTTCCTAGATGTTTTGTTTGTGCAGCTGATGCTTAACACTGTAGGACATGAACTTTCCAAAACAGTCAAGAAGTTCTCCTGTGAAGGTTTTTCATTCCTAAGCACTCTGAGCAGCAGACGCTGGTCACCCACCACCTGTCTATCTTACCTACAGGCAAACCTTTCACCTTCCCCATCCCTTGCATATCCAAACATCTCGCTCCTAAAATTTAACACAAGTGATCTTAAAAGCTCTTAATGACTTTTAAGCTCGAGCAGTTCCAGACAATATACTTTCAAGCATAAGCAGTAGTAACCTAAAGAAATGCTTTCTATAAACCTGTCCGATGGACCATTGCTTCAAGTTTAAAAAAAAAAAAAAAGATTTTTTTTCTATAATGGGGCACTAAAAATATATCAGTTTGCAATGATCTCTGAGAGCTGTCCTCACACACTGGAAGCATCTCATTTCTACTAGATACCAAAAAGTCATTTTTAAAAGTTAATTAAGAAATAATATTCAATTTAGTAAAGGACAGCTTAATATTAAAAATTAGTACAAAACCATTTAACTTAGCATTACTTTTGGAGAACAAGTTATTCGTTGTGTGCCAAAAGGGACACCACTATTTTAACTGAAGTTTATTTAAGTATTTACTGTAATAATCTTCAGGAAAGGCAACAATCATGTTACAAGCCATGAGCCTCAAGTACAATTTTATTAACAATAGTATGTTTCTCTTCTGTTGTCTCTTTTTAAGGTTTTAAGATTTCAATACGTATCATGATATCGGTCTGCTAATATCAAATTACTGCCCAACATCTGTAAATGTGTATCTAAAAAGGAACCAAGCTTTGGTTTGTTTTCTTATTAAAAGCAAAAAGAAAAAAAAAAGCTCTTCTCTTTTCTAAATAGGATGATCCATCTTTCTCACCTAGAAGGATGGCAACTTGTAATTATTACAGTTACCAGAGCCCCCAAGTGAAAGTTTTTCCAAGTAGCTGAGACCCTGCAAGAGGAGACAAGGCTGGTGGCCTGCAGCACACACAGGCTGCCAGCCAGGGCTGGTCCACCTACCCTGACAGGTAGGACTCCATTATCTCAGATACACCTTGCACCTCCAAACAGAAATAGAAAATAGTAGTAAAAATAAATAGAAACATAGCTAGTAAAAACAACCTTAAAAAAAAAGGAGGGGGGAATTTCTCTAAAAGGAATGAAAACCTCTTTCACACCTACCAAATGGCTTAAATGCATCCAATTAACAAAGAATATGGAGACGTCAAGTGCCCAGTTGCCCGGACTCTGGCCATGGCCCCAGACAAAGCACTCCAGGCCTCGCACTGCAAGTTTCCACCGCCGCAGCCATGCGCGCAGAAGGTGTGAAAAAAGCCATGCAAGTTGATAAAGCAAATGGCACCACGAGCCACAACCAAGTTTTGATACAATTACTGACACCCTCCACAGGGCCCCAAAAAACCGCTCGAAATCCTCCATGGGCCCCAAACCCGCTGGCCCAGGGCGGGCTCCCACTGCCCGCCGCTCCCTCGCCAGCACCAACCGCTACGAGGCGGGCGAGTTGGGCAGGCACGATGGATGCCAGGGGCAGGCCGGGGCCCGTCCCGCGGGGCGGAGGGGGCCAGTGGCGGGGCTGGGGGGCCGGTGGCCCCCCCGTCCTCCC